>CAKJTW010000046.1:1800000-1985000 GCA_917880005.1 Nanger dama | reverse complement strand
CAGTTCAGTCACTCAGTCATGTCCAACCCTTTGCGACCCCAGGGACTGCAGCACACCAGGCCTCCCTGTCCATCACCAACTCCCGGAGTTTACTCAAACTCATGTCCATTGAGTCAGTGATGCCATCCAACCATCTCATCCTCTGTCATCTCCTTCTCCTCCTGCCTTCAATCTTTCCCAGCATCAGGGCCTTTTCCAATGAGTCAGTTCTTCGCATCAAGTGGCCAAAGTATTGGAGGTTCAGCTTCAACACCAGTCCTTCCAATGAAAATTCAGGGTTAATTTCGTTTAGGATGGACTGGTTGGATCTCCTTGCAGTCCAAGGGACTCTCAATAGTCTTCTCCAACACCACAGTTCAAAGGTCTTCAAAGTGAGGCTTGAGTCCACGTTGGAAGGACAGGCATGAAGGGACCCAAGATACCTGCCCAAATCCTACCCCTCTTCATGTTGTTTTGGAAAACATCTGCAGCCAAAGAGAGGCTGCATGGTTTCTCAGCACACCCAAAGAGCCCTGTGTCAGGGAGGCTCTGGATTGTGACTGTGAAAGCCTGGCAGGTGCATCCATGAGTGGGATTAAGAGGAACTGTGGGCCAGAGGCTGTTGTGTTAGGGATGTAACTTACCACTGGTCCAAACTCCCCAACAGGAAGCCTTAGATTTACAGATCAGATGCCTTGGAACAAGGAAGAGGCCCAGGACCAAATCAGGGAACTGCCAGGGTGTCCAGGTGAGCAGAGGAAATTTTGCACTCAGAGTGGAGTGAGTGTCAGGTTCTAAAGAAAGAGAAGGACTCCACCTAGAAGGAAAGCCTGAGAGTATGAAGCAGATATGTCTCATCCATGTCTCATAGAGATGAAACAGAAAAAGAGAGAGCATTTTTCGTGCAAGTAGGACTGAAATGTTTTCTCTGATGCAAGAAATCAATGGAGAATAACAGGAGGAGGCTTGGAAGGCAGACCTGAGGAATGACACCCCCCACCACCACCACCGTCCAGAGAACAACAGCCATGAAACTAAGCCTCTCAATCCAGGCTCGGGAGAACCACTTTCAGATGTGGAGACAACTGTGACAAGCAATGTGTCACCTCACAGCGGCAGGGGGAGGGGGTGGAGGGCGTTCAGGGTGACACAGTTGCTCCATTCACGGGCTTCAGGTGTGGCGTGATCCAGGTACACAGGCACAGGGAGCATGGGGGTGGGCAGAACCCCAGAAGTTCCTTCCCAAAGGGGCAAAGACCAGTCTTGGGGTACATGTGGCTCCCAGCCCAGCCAGGGGAAGGAGAGCAAGCCTTATAGAAACTCTGGATGCTCTGCCCAGACTCCCAGCTCCTGAATGCACATCTATCATTGGAGAACTGGACAGCAGAATCTTGAGGAGTTCCTGACCCCTCGCTGTGGCTCCTGCAGGAGAAGGCCAAAGGAACGCTGCCTGCGGGTTAGACACATGGCAGCTCAGGGTTCCAGGACCTGGGCGGGGCCAGTGGAAGCATCTCTCAGCACAGCAGCAGATGTGACGGCCAGAAAGGGCTCTGCTGTCGTCTGACAGGCTCGTTTGCTCGAGGCCCCAGCTGCTCAAATCGGGGGACAGACAGCGTCCAGAGTAGTGCGTGGCCCCGCATCAGCATGCAGGCTCCAGGGCGCCTTGGCTTTGGTGGCATCTGAGCCCAGGTCCCCCAGAAATCTGAAGACGGGGACTCGCAGGTGGAGACCCGCATGGGGTGGACGGTGTCAGAGGCCCGGCAATTCCCGAGCAAAGGCAGCTGCCAAGGCCGGGTGGGTCCCAGCAGCCAAGCCTGTTCCTAGGAACAGTAGGGAGAGCAGGTGCCTGGGACATGGGCTCAGTGGGAATGGCAAGTGTGCGTTTTAACTGGAGTGGGACAAGAAGAAACAACTCAGGGCGCAAGTGGTGACTCCGGAGGGCGCGATGCAGGGTTCACCTGAGTGAGTTCTCCCCCTCCTCTATGAGCTAGTGGCTCCCAGTCATAACTGCGCTGCCCTGTGACTCAGAGGGTAACGAATCCTGGTAGCTCAGAACCCACCTGCAAGACAGGAGACTGAGGCTTGATCCCTGGGTTGGGAAGATCCCCTGGAGAAGGGAAAGGCTGCCCACTCCAGTGTACCTGCCTGGAGAATCCCATATGCATGAAAAGTGTCGCCTAACATATCAGTAAACAAAAGATGCTGCAGCCAACCAGCCACTGCGGAGGAGCCCTGAGGGGGCTTCCATTGCCCTCTGCCCCTATGGGAAAGTAAACGATGCTGGCCCCTTCAAAGGAGTGACTTCAAGGAGCCCAGGCTCTCGCATCTTCCCATACGTAGAAAAGCACTAAATTACTCAATTTGCCATGTCTGTGTCTTTTAATGGAAAAGGTCAGTTTTCATTCCAATCCCAAAGAAAGGCAATGCCAAATAATGCTCAAACTACCGCACAATTGCGCTCATGTCACACGCTAGTAAAGTAATGCTCAAAATTCTCCAAGCCAGGCTTTAGCAATATGTGAACCGTGAACTTCCAGATGTTCAAGCTGGTTTTAGAAAAGGCAGAGGAACCAGAGAGCAAATTGCCAACATCCGCTGGATCATGGAAAAAGCAAGAGAGTTCCAGAAAAACATCTACTTCTGCTTTATTGACTATACCAAAGCCTTTGACTGTGTGGATCACAATAAACTGTGGAAAATTCTGAAAGAGATGGGAATACCAGACCACTTGACCTGTCTCTTGAGAAACCTATATGCAGGTCAGGAAGCAACAGTTAGAACTGGACATGGAACAACAAGCTGGTTCCAAATAGGAAAAGGAGTACGTTGAGGCTGTATATTGTCAGCCTACTTATTTAACTTATATGCAGAGTACATCATGAGAAACGCTGGACTGGAAGAAACACATGCTGGAATCAAGATTGCTGGGAGAAATATCAATAACCTCAGATATGCAGATGACACCACCCTTATGGCAGAAAGTGAAGAGGAACTAAAACACCTCTTGATGAAAGTGAAAGTGGAGAATGAAAAGTTGGCTTAAAGCTCAACATTCAGAAAACAAAGATCATGGCATCTGGTCCCATCACTTCATGGGAAACAGATGGGGAAACAGTGGAAAGAATGTCAGACTATTTTGGGGGCTCCAAAATCACTGCAGATGGTGACTGCAGCCATGAAATTAAAAGACACTTACTCCTCGGAAGGAAAGTTATGACCAACCTAGATAGCATATTCAAAAGCATAGACATTACTTTGCCGACTAAGGTCCGTCTAGTCAAGGCTATGGTTTTTCCTGTGGTCATGTATGGATGTGAGAGTTGGACTGTGAAGAAGGCTGAGCACCGAAGAGTTGATGCTTTTGAACTGTGGTGTTAGAGAAGACTCTTGAGAGTCCCTTGGACTGCAAGGAGATCCAACCAGTCCATTCTGAAGGAGATCAGCCCTGGGATTTCTTTGGAAGGAATGATGCTGAAGCTGAAACTCCAGTACTTTGGCCACCTCATGTGAAGAGTTGACTCATTGGAAAAGACTCTGATGCTGGGAGGGATTGGGGTAGGAGAAGGGGACGACCGAGGATGAGATGGCTGGATGGCATCACCGACTCGATGGACGTGAGTCTGAGTGAACTCCAGGAGTTGGTGATGGACAGGGAGGCCTGGCATGCTGCGATTCATGGGGTTGCAAAGATTCGGACACGACTAAGCGACTGAACTGAACTGAACTGAACCTTTTAAGGCTGTGCATTGAGGAATATGAGATCTTACTTCCTGACCAGGAATCGAACCTGTGCCCTCTGCTTTGAGCACACAGAGTCTTAACTGCTGGACCACCAGGGCAGTCCCCAGCAGTAATCTTTTGCCTTTAACTACTTGGTTTTTGCTGTAAAATCCCCCTATATATCCCAGCCCCTCCCACACTAGTTCACAGCAGATCCTCAGAGTGATCTGAGAGGCTGTGTCACCAGCTTGTATCTTCAGAAATTCTGCTGGATAGTAATTTTCCACTTGGAGGTTGTGCATTTTTGTTATTTTAGTCCACGTTACCTTCCTGCAGGAAGATTATTTCCGGGCCATGGGCCCTAGATAACAGGACCCACTGGGTGGCATCTGACCAGGCTGAGGGCAGAATCACTCTTTCTCTGTGTCTCTGTGTACCCCCAGCTCTCGTGTGACACTGACCACTTAGCCACAATAGCCTGGCCCTCAGCTGTCCCAAACACCTGGTTCTAGGATCACCACTTTCCAGAGAAAACTTCCCTGGAGACTGGTGACCTGAGTAGAGGTTTATCAACTCTGTGAGTGTGGGTCTAGCGCTGCATGCTTGAAAATGAAGGCTTAGGACTGTGGCTGGGGTTGCTGTTCAGTCTCTCGAATGTGTCCAACTCTTGGTGACCCCATGGACTGCAGCACGCCAGGCCTCCCTGTCCATCACTAGCTACTGGAGCTTGCTCAAACTCATGTCCATTAAGTCAGTGATACCATCCAAACATCTCATCCTCTGTCTCCCCTTCTCCTGCCTTCAATCTTGCCCAGCATCAGGGTCTTTTCTAATGAGTCGGTGCTTCACATCAGACAGCCAAAGTGTTGGAGCTTCAGCTTCAGCATCAGTCCTTCCAATGAATAATTAGGGTGGATTTCCTTTGGGATGGACTGGTTGGATCTCCTTGGTGTCAAAGAAACTCTCAAAACTCTTCTCCAACACCACAATTCGAAAGCATCAGTTCTTCTGCACTTAGCCCTCTTCATGGTCCAAGTCTCACACCCTTACATGACTACTGGAAAAACTGTAGCTTTGACTAAGTGGACCTTTGTTTGCAAAATAATGTCTCTGTTTTTTAATATGCTGTCTAGGTTTGCCATAGCTTTTCTTCCAAGGATCGAGCTTCTTTTCAGGGCTGCAGTCACCTTCCACAGTGATTTTGGAGCCCAAGAAAATAAAGTCTGTCACTGTTTCATTTTCCCACATCTGTTTGCCACGAAGTGATGAGACTGGATGCCATGATCTTAGTTTTTTGAATGTTGAGCATTTTCACTCTCCTCTTTCACCTTCATCAAGAGACACTTTAATTCCTCTTCACTTTCTGCCATAAGGGTGGTGTCATCTGGCTGGAATTAGCTCTGATCAAACGGTCCTGGGGAGCCTGTGTTTGCAGGGAGAGTCGGGGCAGGCCTGGCGGATGATGAAGGCAAACTGCTGGAACACGGCATGACAGTGCTCTCAGCAAGATGAGAACTAGAAGGTGAAGGGGTTCAGTCGTTCATTTTCTGTGTGTATTTGAACATGCAAAGTCTGGGCTTAACGTTAAAAGGTTATTTCATTTTTGTGCTGGAATTTTCTCCTCAGTCTTGATCAGTGGGAGATAGTGTTCTGCTTGGGCACACTTTTAAGTCATTGACACTCTATTATTTATGACATTTGAGCTACTGCTTCTGGTCACTAAGTCTTATCCCACTGTTTTGTGACCCCATGGACTATAGCCCACCAGGCTTCTCAATCCGTGGGGTTTTCCAGGTAAGAACAGTGGAGTGGGTTGCCATTTCCTTCTCAAGGGGATCTTCTCAACCCAGGGATAGAACTCGTGTCTCCTGCATGGCAGGAAAATTCTTTACTGCTGAGCCACTAGGGAGCCTGAGCCACTGCATGGCTGCTGCCACCTTGCACTGGTGAATTCAAGCTCATAAACCATCAAGAGAATGAAGGCAAGCAGAACGGGCTCTAAGCCTCAGAGGAGGAGGCACGCTTCAGTCACAGTGGGATTCTGGTCCATCGCAGCCTTCTGGATGCAGAAGTCACACATCCTTCCAGGGACCTTGGGAGGGCCCTTGACAGAGCAAGATGCTAGGGGAGAGACCCTGAGAGCATGAGCCAAACCCCTGAAGAGACTGGGCGTCCCCAGAAAATCACATATCCTTCCAGGGACCTTGAGAGGGCCCTTGACAGAGCAAGATGTTAGGGGAGAGACCCCTGAGAGCATGAGCCAAACCCCCGAAGAGACTGGGCGTCCCCAGAAAGGACACGCATTCCCAGGTTGACCACAATTAGCCCAAAGGACCAAGAAAATAAGACCCTGAGTCAACATCAGGGGACCTTCTTTCTCATCCTTATGTGTCCAGGAGCTGCTGGATCAACTTTTCCAGTGCCCCCCACCTCTGGGTAAGGCTTCGGGTATTACAGACCTGGGTTGTCTCTCTCTTCTCTTTCCTTATGATGGCATCAGCATCAGGCCTATGGCTCTGAGAGGGTGAGTCAAGTCAAGGGCAAAGGAATAGGGATCTTGGTTCTGACTAAAACTCAAGCACACCCTCCAGCTGCTGTAGCCAAAATAAAGCTGCCGGGTTGACCACCAACTCCCTCTCTCCCGCAGGATTTGTCATGAGTTTAGGAGAAGGCCTTCCTGTACTCCAACAGGGAAGGAGGTGGAGAAGAAAGCAGGAGCTGGATCCTGAGAGTATGAATTCCAGGCTCAGGAGCTAGCATGCCACCAGATTCTCCTGAGAGCTTCCAAAGGGTTTGCAGCAGGACAGAGTCACGTCCAGGTGGGAAGATGATCCTGGTGTCCACGAGAAGGACTGTGGAGTCAACTTTCTGGAACCAAGAACTTTCAAGGACTAGACAGCATATTAAAAAGCAGAGGCATCACTTTGTCAACAAAAGTGCATCTGGTCAAAACTATGGTTTTCCCAGTTGTCATGTATGGATGTGAGAGTTGGACCATAAAGAAGGCTGAGTGCCAATGAATGGATGCTTTTGAAGTATGGTGTTGGAGAAGACTCATGAGAGCCCCTTGGACCGCAAGGGGATCAAACCAGTCAATTCTAGAGGAAATCAACCCTGAATACTCACTGGAAGTACTGATGCTGAAGCTGAAGCTCCAGTTCTCTGGCCACCTGATGCGAAAAGCCAACTCATTGGAAAAGACCCTGTTTCTGGGAAAGACTGAAGGCAAAAGGAGAAGATGGAGACAGAGGATAAGATGGTTAGATAGCATCACCGACTCAATGAAAATGAATCCAAGCAAACCCTAGGAGATAGCGAAGGACAGAAGAGCCTGGGTTCTCGGCACATGTGGGCCTCTGTGTCCTCTGCAGCATATGATTAATGTCTTTTCTGCTGGAAATCTCCTGGTGCATGGGAGTGGCCTGCTCTTTTGATGACGACAGGACCGTGTTCTGTTTCCGGGGTCTGGCCTAACGAAGTGCTAGACTGGATGGCTTCAACCACCTGAATCGACTCTCACTGTACTGGAGGCCTGAGACCAAGGTGTCGTCAGGACTGGTGCCTTCTGAGGCCAGGAGGAGAACCAGCCCGGGCCCCTACCCAAGCTTCCGGATGGGTGGCTGGCCATCTCTGGCGCTCCTTGGCTGGTAGAAGCGCCTCTCGAATCTCCACTGGCGTTGTAGCCTCTACCCGTGGCCTTCTCCTTGGGCACTTGTCTCCACATCTGAACTCCCTCTTTCCAGAAGACACCAGTCACACTGGTTTGGGGCCTGCCTGCTGACCTCACCTCCACTGACATCCTCAAGGACCCTGCACCCTAATGAGGCTACATTTGGAGATTCTGGGTTCAGGACTGGATGTTTGAATTTGGAGTGGGGTCCTATTTCAACCACAGCAAGGACGTCACCAGAATGAAGGAAACCAACCGTCAAAGAGAACTCAAATGAGGATCAAGAAGCAAGAACTCCTCTGCGGAGCAGCAGAGCCTCGTCTTCGGGGAGACATGCTCATCAGGACTGAAACCAAGGCCACCTGGGTGCTGTTCCTGACCCAGCCCAGTGCCAGGAGAGCGGACAAGACAGAGGAAGTTGCCAGGAGTTCTTCCTGGAGGAGGAGGCATGCCCAGACCTTGACACGACTCACAGCAAGCCTCGTCTGCCCGTCTGCTTACAAACCTCTGACTGTGGAGCCTGACCATCCGCGTGCCTCCAATCAGCTCTGACCCAAGGCAGCCGCCTTGCCCGGCTGAGCATCGCATCTCTGGCATCTGAGCGCTCGTGTCTCTGGCTCCATGGCCCCCATGCACAGGGGCAGGCCCGCAGCCTCACCAGCCCTGGTTCCCCCCGGCCCCGATGAGGCTGCCTCTGGGGCAGCTCTGCTCACCCAGCCCCAGGAAAGCCTGCTGAGAACTTTAACTGAATGTTTTTAAATTTTGTGCTCAAGCCCGGAGGCTATGTGCTCTCAGAGGGCATGATTTTACAAACTGGAAAAAAATAAAATAAAATAAATCAAAGTTCTTTTCATCCTCTCCCTGTTCTCATTAACTTTATGACAAGACCAGTATGACCAGAGTGAGCTGGAGAAAGTCTGTGAACTTCCTGTAAGACCTCAGAGGGGCCAGGTACTCCAGGGCCCTGGGGGTCTGCACACTTCTCAACTAAGAATCCAGGCTCTGATCCACGATCTGGCAGGACCCAGCTCTCCTGACCTGCTGCCTGGAGTCCAACTCTTTTCCAAAGTCCCCAGTACCCTGTTTTAACTGCATATAATCACACTAAATGGAGGAGGCAATGGCACCCCACTCCAGTACTCTTGCCTGGAAGATCCCAGGGACGGAGGAGCCTGGTGGGCTGCAGTCCATGGGGTCATGAAGAGTCGGACACAACTGAGCGACTTCACTTTCACTTTTCACTTTCATGCATTGGAGAAGGAAATGGCAACCCACTCCAGTGTTCTTGCCTGGAGAATCCCAGGGGCAGAGGAGCCTGGTGGGCTGCCATCTACGGGGTTGCACAGAGTCGGACACAACTGAAGCGACTTAGCAGCAGGAGCAGCAGCAGCAGCAATCACACTCGAAGGTGGATGAATGAAATTAACATGAGGTACAGACATTTGGATGCCTGGTTCCCCATGAGGATGGCCAGGCCTTTGTTCCCTGCACACACAAACAGCACATATACATATACACATGCATACAGATATATACACACAGAGACACACACGCACATATACAAACACAGGCACACACGCATAAATACACACATAGACACACACATACACATATAAACACATGCATACATATATACAAGCATACGTACATATAAACAGACATACACATAGAGACACAGACACATGTATACACATAAATACACAGAAACACATATACGCAGACACAGGTGTATGCATCCATGTACATGCATGAGCATGTGTGCACGTACGCATGTGCATATGTACTTATACACAGACACGCATACACACAAATATCCTCAGAGACTCTGGCTCTATTCTCTGTCAACTGTCCAGACAGGACCTTCTAGCACTTCAGTCCCAAAACCCTGAGCCCAGCTGGGAGGCCCATGATGCAGATCAGACAAACCTGAGATCTTCTCTAGGGTTTTTCCAAACTGGACCTCAGAGAGGGTTATCTGTCCTCTCTGGCTGCAAGAAGATGAAGTGAAAGCTCAGCTCTGCTTGCTGCCCTGCTGTCCAGCTTGGAGGAGCCCAGCTCTCTCCTGGGAGAAGCACAGGCATGTGCAAAGAGGAGGAGACGGGAGAGAGGGGAGAGAGGCAGGCAGAGAGAGGGAGTGGCTTTGAGCACCCGGATCGTTCACCTTGACACTTGAAGGTCTGGTTTAACCTGGCACAAGTCACTTTTCTCTTCCGTGCCCCTGAAGGGATCCAGACACAGAGGCAGGAGAGCTAGAGAGAAGGACGCAAGGAGGGGGAAAGGGCATCAGCGGTCACCCCTGGGTGCCCTCAGTCAGGTAGGAGTCACCCAGAGCCCCTGCTCTCTGATCACAGCTCAGGGGGCTGAGGGATTCACAGGGGAGTGGGGCTGCCTTCAGGATCTCCATGCAGTCCAGACTCTCGGCCCAGCGTGGAGCCTGGAGGAGCATGTTGGGCAAACGGCCATTGTGGATTTGCATGTTCCCAGAGGTGATGAGTCTGGGACAGAACCCGAGAGAACTGATCAGGGAGACCCTCTCTGAGGTCTCTAGTGGTCCACTGTTGGTGCATTGCCCTGAGAAGCCTGGAGTTCTCAACCAAACTGACCTTTCTAAAACATTAACACGACTATGTCACATCCCGTTTGGACAAGTTAGCTGATTTTCCATCATTTGAAAACCCCTTAATTATCCATAATCTCTGTCCATCTCGCAAACCTTATCTCTCATGCAGCTCCCTCCAGATATATCTGCCTGCAGCTTCCCAGCCACCACTTCAAAGTACTGAGCTTCCCGTCCTGCTCTGTGCCTCTGAGCCTCTGAAGATGCTTTGGCCTTTACCTGACAAAGTCTTATTCATCCCCAAAACCCAGTTGAAATATCCCCAACACAGCTGCTTTTTTTCTCCTTTCTTTGGAGTTTATGCCTCTTTCCTTCACGTTTTCGCCTTTTCCATTATGTCCCAGCCACAGTGAACCCCGTCCCATTGGACCACAAGCCGCTCTGTGAGACTGGGATGGTATATAATTTGTTGTTAGGTGCCTGGGATGGCAAGCTCAGTGCCTTCGCAGAGCCAAGTGCTCAGGAGCTCCCTGGTGAATGACCGTATGGTGCTCTGCTCTCCCACGCACCTGTGTAGAGAATATACTCTGAGCCACGAGTACCAAGTGGACAGCTCCACATGCCAGCTTCTGTTTAGTTGAAAAGTCTTGCTTGCAAAGCTTGCTGGGGAGGAATCCAGGCTCAGAGGTGATGAGAGCCGAGATGGGTTTGTGAGGTCCACCCGCCAAGGAGGGATGGAGGAATAGAAGCCTCAGTGCAGACACCTCGTCCTGACCTGGGCTAGCCCTGGACTTTGCCTGGGGCGGGGGGCGGGCATGGCCAGTGCAGAGGGCACAGAGAGAGAGGAGTCAGGGGAGGGCCCCAGGGAGAGAGCCCCCAGAGCTGCCAGCCAGTGGCCTTGTAGCCACTCTAGGTCTCTGTATAGGAGGAAGCAGCTCGGTGTGCCTGGCGCTGGAGGTCGGGGTCCTGGGTACACAGCACGGGGCCTGGAACAGGAGGAGCAGCTCCTCCTCCAGCCTCCTGGAGCCAATCGAAGTCTTGTTCGGTAACACAGCTGACGTGAAACCTGCCTCTCCCGTGACCCCAGTCCTTGAGCGGGCTGGGGACACACCATGGGAGTCCAAACATCACAGTAATTGCAAACGGTAATGTCTAGAACAGGCCCCTACCCGTGGCGATGGAAGGCGATGCTCTTCATGGCTTGTGCTTTTAAGTGGCATGAAGACTGAATTCTGGTCTTGGTTGCCTGTGTCTCGGTGGTGTCTTATTTATGTTGTGCCCATGTGGTGTTTATGTATCTTGCAGGCCCCCTTTCTGCTCCGCACAGTGCCGCCAGAGTCTGCTGCAAGGCAGGGAGGTGACACCACATGAATGTTTTATTGGGGTGCATGCGTGGGTAACAAAAACAAGGCTCATGCAGAAGCTGACAAAGTGGACCGGATCCCACACGAGGTGGGCAACTCGCAGCCCATTGTTCTTCCCCTTGACAAATAAGAGAGATGGCATGGAGCCTGGCGCTTTGTTAGAACACAGGGAAGGAAATTAGGTCCTCTCCATCTGTCACTGCGATGATGGAGGGCCTCCCCAGCCTCCCTGTGCGGTGCCCCTGAATGAGCAGTGCTCTGAATGAGCCTGCCTTAACAGCGTTCCCCCACAAGCCTGCAGCCAGAACACAGAAGGGAGAAGGGAGGTCGGGCGGGAAGTCCATCTGCTTCACCTGCGGGTTGGACATCACAGACACCGAGCATGACCCCCACCTGCCTCTCTGGGGAGCTTGCTGGTGTGGGGTCCTTGGAGGCGCTGTGGGCGGGAAACTGCAGATCCGCTGCCATGCTCAGCAGTTTTGAAGCTGATGGCGAGAGAGTGAGTGGGTCTCTGAGAGGTTGGTGCTGTTCCCGAGACCCCTGGACACGTGTGTTCCTTGTGACTTGTATCGATAGCAAAACACAGCCCTGCATCAAAAGCAGGAGATGCAGAAGAACATCTACTTCTGCTTTATTGACTATGCCAAAGCCTTTGACCGTATGGATCACAACAAACTGTAGAAAATTCAAGAGATGGGAATACCAGACCACCTGACCTGCCTCTTGAGAAACCTATATCCAGGTCAGGAAGCAACAGTTAGAACTGGACATGGAACAACAGACTGGTTCCAAATAGGAAAAGGAGTACATCAAGGCTGTATATTGTCACCCTGCTTATTTAACTTCTATGCAGAGTACATCATGAGAAACGCCGGACTAGAAGAAACACAAGCTGGAATCAAGATTGCCGGGAGAAATATCAATAACCTCAGATATGCAGATGACACCACCCTTATGGCAGAAAGTGAAGAAGAACTAAAGAGCCTCTTGATAAGAGTTAAAGAGGGGAGTCAAAAATTTGACTTACAGCTCAACATTCAGAAAACTAGGATCATGGAATCTGGTCCCATCACTTCATGGAAAATATGGAAACAATGGAAATAGTGAGAAACTTTGGTGGGCTCTAAATTTTCTTGGGTTCTAAAATCACTGCAGATGGTACTGCAGCCATGAACTTAAAAGACACTTACTCCTTGGAAGAAAAGTTATGACCAACCTAGACAGCAAATTAAAAGCAGAGACATTACTTTGCCAACAGAGGTCCATGTAGTCAAAGCTATGGTTTTTCCAGTAGTCATGTATGGATGTGAGAGCTGGAGTATAAAAGAGAGCTGAGTGCTGAAGAATTGATGCTTTTGAACTGTGGTGTTGGAGAAGACTCTGAGAGTCCCTTGGTCTGCAAGAAGATCCAACCAGTCCATCCTAAGGAAATCAGTCCTCAATATTCATTGGAAGGCCTGATGCTGAAGCTGAAACTCAAATACTTTGGCCACCTGATGCGAAGAGCCAACTCATTGGAAAAGACCCTGATGTTGGGAAAGATTGAAAGAAGGAGAAGAAGGGGATGGCAGAGGATGAGATGGTTGGATGTCATCGCTGACTCAATGGACAAGAGTTTGAGTAAGCTCTGGGAGTTGGTGATGGGCAGGGAAGCTTGGCATGCTGCAGTCCATGGGGTGGCAAAGAGTCGGACATGACTAAGTGACTGAACTGAACTGAACTGGAGTGCACACACAGGTTCACTGCTGCCAGAAGGTGAAACAGCGCATGTGTCCATCCAGGGGTTGGGGACTGTGGTGGATCCAGATGGTGGAAGTATGCTGAGCCACATGAAGGGAGGAAGGACCCACACAGGCCAAACGGAGGGGCCTTGAAGATACCCCCGGCAGTGAAACGAGCCCAGCACAGACACGCTCCGAAGCTGGGTGTTGGTTCCCCAGGAAATTGCTGGGTGTGGGCTGGGCCTCCCTGTGGATTCAGGTCTGAGGCTTGGCCTGGGGAGCTGGGGTCCCACTCAGGGTCCCATCCAGGAAGGCAGGACTCGCATCCCGGAAGGGCCAGACGGGGCGTGCGTGTGGCCCTTCCCTCGTTGGGGGTGGGGGGAGGAGGCGTGGACGATTCTCCTCTGACCAAAGGGTCTGCTCCATTTGGAGCCACATGGAACACAAGCGGGGCAGCGCCTGGAGAAAGGCCCTGCATCCAGCTTTGCCCGACTCTGCAGCCAGGGAGGTGAGTCTCTGTTTTCGAGGGTTTTCCCCATGGATGAAGTGGGGAGGGGAGCGGGGCAAGAAGTATGATGCCGCCTCTGTCGTCAGGGGAGCTCACAGCCCAGCTGGGATGGTGAGATAACCGCTGCCAGCCAGTGTCTGTGCAACGGTGACCCAAGGAGGGCAGGGCTCCAGGAGGGGGCGGCGCCAGGTGCTGCAGACCCCAGAGATCTCAAGGAAGCAGGAAGGAGAGGTGAGAGCATGGCTGCAGAAGCAGCCTAGAAAGCAGGCGGGCCACTCCAAGGACCCGCCCTGGGCAGGGAGGCCCATCACTGGGCAGGCATGGTGCCCAGAGCGAGGCCCTGGGGGCAGTGTCGGGGAGGCTTTGTTAGGGAAGGTGCTCGGTGGGGGCTCACCTGCAAGGCAACCATAGGGATGCGCCTCCCAGGTGAGGCAGCGCTCCCTTTCTTTCTCTGAGATGTGCGCACACACAGTCACATGCATGTACACACCCACACAAACACACGCATATGTGCACTCACACACATGCACACACACACACATGCACGATATGTGCAAGCACTCACATATGTACACGCACACAAACACACGTATATGTTATATATATACACACACACGCAAACAGGTGTGCAGCAGACGTGTACACCCACACATGTGAACACACCAACACGTGCTTATATGCACACACATATGCATGCGTATAAACATGTGCAAATGCACACACACTACACATGTGCAATCATGCCCACTGGGTCTATGCACACGCACACAAACGTATGTGGTATACAGGCTCACATATGTGTACAAGTACACAAACATGCACACATGCATGCCTGCACACAGATAAATACACTCACCTTTATGTGTACATGCAAATACACACCCATGCATACACAAGCATTCAGTTATCTATACACACACATACACTCTCACATGCATGCATGCACAACCCCAAACACACGCACACACGCCAGCTGAGCCTCACTCGGCTGTTGGGGTGTAGTGAGCCCGATCTGGAGACATTCTAAGGAAGCGGCCTTATTGTCGGCGATGGGGAAGGGCCGCGCAGGGGAGGTGAGGGGACGGAGCTGGGAGACACGGGGTGTCTTCTCCTGGCTCTGCTCCTACGCCCTGACCCCTGACCACCCAGGCTGGGCCCCCAGCTTCCTGGTCAGCGTGCCTCACCTGCCCCAGGCTCAGGCTCCGGGTGTGGACTGCATCCCTGTGTGAGTTGCTTGTTCTTCTCCCTCCCCCGCCACACCACCCCCACCCCGTAACAGCTGAGAGAGTAAGACCCAGAGCTGGGAGGGAGAGCCACACCCCTGCCCATCAATGGTGGAAGAATTGAGCCCCCAAGGGGGGTGATGTCATCTTGGACCCACCCCCTCTGGATCTGGGGAAGAGAAGGTTCTGGAACAGGCCAGAGCAGTCCCATCCTGGCTGCTGGAGGTTGCTGTGGACCCAGCCCCGCAGCCTGAGCCCTACTGAGAGGGGCGGCAGGCAGATGCCAGCTGGCTCCCTCTGAAAGCAGCCGCCCAATTCCCAGGCCTGCCTGGGCACCAAGCACCTTCTGCAGAGGCCTCCTGCCTGTGGTCGGCGCCGGCAATTATACTGCCCGCAAAGGGCCTCACGGGTGTTGTGGACTTGGCGATTACTGAAAAGAAAGCGTGGTTATTATTCACGTCGTGTGTTGAGAAATCTCTATAAAGTTTTACAACCACAACTGTAAAAGGGGTTTTGATCGGCTTCACATTCTCCCCCACTCTTGCGCCCTCTCCCAAGAATCTAGCCTTTTTCCCCTGCCTCCTCCACATGGGGGTCTAGAGACAGCGTCCACTGTGCCCTCCAGAGGGGCAGATGGTAGCCCCCGGGAGTGTGGATGCAACC
This sequence comes from Nanger dama, assembly GCA_917880005.1. Taxonomy (NCBI): domain Eukaryota; kingdom Metazoa; phylum Chordata; class Mammalia; order Artiodactyla; family Bovidae; genus Nanger; species Nanger dama. Next base: position 1,969,595 of record CAKJTW010000046.1, on the reverse strand, counting down.
GTCCCCAGATCCAGCCCAACCTGTGGGGTCCTGGCCCTTGTTAAAGGACAGCAGCATCACTCAGCTTCCTCCTTTTGGTCAGTGAATTGGTTCTGAAGGTCTGCAGGGGGTCAGAGACGCTTTAGGTGCTGAGAACACAGAGGCCAGCAAGACAGAGCCTTATTTGCTGAAGGAAAAGAGAAAGAAAATAAAGAGAACAAGGAAGCATTCGTACAAGCCATACAGGTGTGGCTCTGGGCGCTGACCCGAGGGCCCTGAGCTGCCTTTGCTGCTCTGTGACTTGGGAGGTGTAAGCAGTGTGAATGCTTTCCTTCCACACAACACCAGGCAGGGGGAAGGCTGGGGGAGCATCCAAGTCCACAAGGACGGGGGGCGCTGGTGTGGGGTGGGCCAGGAGGGCAACTCTGGGGGAGGGATGTGGGAACCGAGAGCAGCACAGACCAGGGCCGGAAGCCCAGAGGCTGGGGTGAGGGGGCCTGCAGGGCAGAGAGCCAGGCCAGGAAAAGGTCAGGGCAGTGAGCTTGGAGGGTCTGAGCAGAGGCAGGGAGGCTGTGTGGTCACAACACAGGAGGACAGGCCAAATGGGTGAGGCCTCGGGCCTGGGCAGGAGCTGGGATGTGGTTCCAGAATATGGGCTGCCCTTGGAGCTTTCAGTAGGATGAGTAGCAGCAGCCTTTCTTTGCCCTTAGAGATCGCCCCCGGCTGGGGTGCAAGCACTAGGGTGGAGGGCGGGCATCCCGTACAGAAGGATGCTACTGGTCAGGGGTATGACTCCTCCCTGAGAGCAGGGAGAGGGAGAAGGGCTGGGGCGGGGTGGTCCCCACGGGAAGACCCTCCCAAAGGGTAGCCCCGACCTCAGGCTGGCCACTCAGAGAGAAGTCACAGCATCCCGCCACACTGGCTTTCCCCCTCTAGCCTGCGTGTGTGATATTCCCTGCTGAACAGGTCTGGCTGACCTTCGGCAGAGGTTCCGACCCCTTCCACTCCCCATCACACTTGGGTCATGTGCAGACACAGTCCAGACAGATCCTGCAGTCTTTTAATCAGGGCTGACACTTGCTTAGCTGAGGAACCTCAGTGGGATAGAATCACGCCCAGAGGAAGACTTATTAACAGCAGCAATACTGTGATCGGCCTGTGAGCCATACCATTTTCTGCAGTGTTCATGGCATCCTGTCCCCATTCCTCTGCCAGGCCAGGAAGGAAGCAGGGGGAGGGCATTTCGCCAGCAAGGAACCTGGGACCAGTCATGAGCATCTCTCTCTCCCTCCAGGGGACCATAGGGAAGCGCTTGCTGGGCCAGTGTGATTACATGTTGTGCCTTTGTAAACACACAGAGAGACTTCCAGCTTCATCTTCAGCATGAAAAGAACTTGGAGGTCATCCCTTCTGTCTTCACAACATAAAAAAAAAAAAAACAGAGCAAGTTGAAAATCAACAACTTAGCTCAATCAGAGAATTGAGGTCCCAGGGCAACCTGGAAAGACAGATGCAAAGAATCAGAGCTGAGATCAGCTTGCTTGGGAGCAGAAGCCAGCTGAGCTAGGAGATGGCAGGACACTTAAACAGTGATTGATGAATCTCTGGAGGCGGAGGTGGACTTGCTGGAGGGAACTAGTCTTTTGTAGACTTTACCTCTAGGAACTCCAGCTGGGTCTCAGAATAAAGATCTGAAGATCAAAGAAATACTCTGCATCAGGGCAGAACAGGGGAAAGCAACTGAATATTCCCAGTAGGTTCTGTTGCTGTAACAAACCCTGTCCCCAAGGGAAACAGCTTTGTCAGAGCCTTATTCTGACCTCCAGCCCTCTTGTCTCACTCAAGTGAAAATAAAAAAGACTAAAAACCCTTCTGAGGGTCAAAGCGCAAGAACTCAGCCCCAATAATAAAACCTAAAACGTACTCGTAAGACCATAGGACACCTCCTACCTGATGCCTTACCACCAGCAGGGCCCCCCATAGATAGCAGCTGGGGCTTCCCTGGTGGCTCAAATGGCAAAGAGTCTGCTTGCGACATGGGAGACCCAGGTTTGATCCCTGGGTTGGGAAGATCCCTTGGAGAAGGAAATGGCAATGCACCCTGGTATTCTTGCCTGGAGAATCCCAAGGATAAGGAGGCTGGTGGGCTACAGTCCATGGCATTGCAAAGGGTTGGACACGGCTGAGTGACTAACACCTACTTTCTTTCACAATTAAAAGAGCTGCAAAATACAGACTCTGTTTAACAAGGAGTTCTCCAGTAAACCCAAGACAACAGGAGAGAAAAACAACAAAAAGGAAAACAGGAAGATCTGGCGAGTCAGAAGGCTCTGCACACAGCCCAGCTCCTAGGCAGAGCCTCACAGGCTAAACCCTAGCGTCCTCGGTTCAACTAAACCCTAACATCCTCAGTCCCTATTACCAGATACAGCATTTCCAGCTTTCAAGAAAAAAAAGAAAAGAAAAGAACATCTTGCTAAAAGCCACAGGGAAACAGTCTGAAGAAACAAAGTTAAGCATAAAAACTAGACTTAGACACAACACATATGTTGGGATTATGAGACTGGGAATTTTAAATACCTGTGATTAATATGTTAAGGATTCTAATGGAAAAAAGAGACAACATTTAAAAACAGATGGGCTAACTTAATGGAAGGAATGGAGAGTCTGAGAAAAATCTAGAGAATTGATATGAAACAGATATATTTTAACTGAAAGAAAGAAATGTGTTTGGTGGGCTATCACAATAGAGCAGACTCGGCCAAAGAAAGAATAGATGTTCTTGAAAAATGTGTCAATAAAAACTTGGAAACTGAACTAGAAAGAGAAAAATATATGGGAAAATACGGAACAGAACGTCCAAGAAATGTGGAATAATTACAAAAGGAGTTGGATACGTATGATGGGAATAGCAGGAAGACAAGAAAGAGAGAAGATAGAGAATATAAAATATTTGAAGTAAAGATGGCTAAGCATTTTCCAAAATTAATAACAGACATCAAACCACAGATCAAGGAAGCTTTGAGTACACCAAGTAGGATAAATACCAAAAATCTACACATAAGCATATTAAACTCAAATTGCAGGACACTAAAGACAAAATCTTGAAAGAAATGAGAGGGAAAACATACCCTTTGAGGAACAAGGATAAGACTTACCATCAAATTTCTCATCAGGAGCCACGCATGTAAAAAAAGAGATTAAAGTCAAATATTTAAGGTGTTGGAAAGTAGAACCCACCAACCTAGATTTTGGCATTCAGCACAACTAGCTTTCAAATGTGAAGGAGAAATACTTTCTCAGACAACATTAAAAAAAGGTGGGGGGATTTTTCAACAGAAGATCTGCCTTTCAAGAAGTACAAAAGACATTTTCCAAAGAAAAGATTTACATAAGTCAGAAACTCAGACCTACATAAATGAAGAGTATTAGAGAAAGAATGAAGGTAAAATAAAATATTTTATTTTCTTACTCTTAATTTGTTTAAGAAATAACTGTTCAAAGTCCTAATAGCAATGATGTACTGAGTGATTGGGCTTCTCTGGCGACTCAGCCCGTAAGGAACCCGCCTGCAGTGCGGGAGACGCAGGTTCATTCCCTGAGTTACAAAGATGCCCTGGAGAAGGGAATGACCACCCACCCCAGTATTCTTGCCTGGAGAAGTCCATGAACAGAGGAGCCTGTCGGGCTACAATCCACGCGGTCACAAAGAGCTGGACATGACTGAGCAACACACACACTCACACACACACACACACACACACACACACACTCACACTCCACACACACTCACACTCACACACACACACTCACACTCACTCACACTCACACACACACTCACACACACTCATACACACTCACACACACACTCACACACTCACACACACACACACTCACTCACACTGGTTAAATGATTACAGCGTACGAATAAATGAAATGAATGGCAGCAGTGTCATGAAAAATAGGAAGAATTCAGAACCCTCTGTTATAAGAAACCTATGTGATCTTTGAAGCATTAATGTAATGTAGTCTAAAGGTGGCTTTAGATTAGCTATAAATGTATATTGTAAACTCTAGGAAAGCCACTCATGTCTTTTGTCTAAGTAATGTAATTGATATGCTAACAGAGGACAGAGAATGGAATAATCAAATACTCAATTGAAACCAGAGAAGGTAGAAAAAGAGGGGAAATTTTAATAAACTGGAACCAGCTGACAAATGTGATGAACAGAAAGTTTTAAACATGGTAGATATTAATCCAACCAGATCAATAATCACCGTAAATGTGACTAAACAAATTAAAAGGCAGATACTATCAGAGCAGAGTTTAGAAAATATTCAACTACATACTATATACAGATATCCATTTTAAATATAAAGACAGATAAATTAAAAGTCAAGGGAATGGAGAAAGATACACCAGGATAATACTAATCAAAAGACAGTTTAGGTAGCTATATTAATTTTAGACAAAACAGACTTCAGAATAGGAAAAAGTGTGAGGAAAAAAAGAGAGGTTTACATAATAATAAAAAGATTCAATTATCCACAAGCACTTGAGTCATTAATGTGTATATGTCAAGTATACAACAAGCGTGTCAAAATAAGTCAAAACCGAGGCAAAAACTGATAGAACTGCAAGGAGGAAGAGACAGCGTCACTAGAGTCAGCGACTTCGGCACTCCTGTGTTATAACTGATAGCCTCACAGGCACAAAATCAGAAAGGACATCGTTGATCTGAGCAGCACCATCTATCGACTGGACCTAATTGACGTGTATAGGATACTTCACCCAACGACAGCAGAGTGCGTATTCTGCTCAAGCTCACGCGGGACATTAAGCAAGACAGACATCCTGGGCCGTAAAACACACCTTACCAAATGTGAAAGAATATAACTCATAGGACGCATTCTCACACACCACAATAAAATTAAGCTTGGAATCACTAACCTAATGCTAGCTGGAAAATCTCAAAATATTTGGAGTAAACAAGACACTGCTAAATCATAAACTGATCAAGCAAGTCTGGTGGAAAAAATTTAAAATATTTCTAAACACTTGGAGGAAAATTTATGGTATTGAATGCATACATTGGAAAATTTTAAAAAGATGGAAAATAAATCTTCTAAGCTACTGCCTTAGGAAACTCTTAAAAGAAGAGAGAATCTAATCTAACAAAAAGCATTAGAAAAGAAAAAAAATTGAGCAGAAATCAATAAAATTGAAAAGAGGAACTAGAGAAAATCAGTGAAACTAAAGGCTGGTTCTTGGAAAAGATGAATAAAAGTGATAAACCTCTAGTCAGGCTAAGCAAGAAATAAAGATAGACACAAATTACTGACTCCTGAAATGAAAGAAGAATAACCATTAAAGATTCCATAGATGTAAAACATCAATAAAGGAACATTGTGAACAATTCCATGACTATTATTAGTTGTCAAATCTAGTTTCTCACCACTTTTACTCAACATTATACCCAGAGCCCTGGCTAATGCAATAAGACAAGAGAAAGAAATAAAAGATTTACAGATTGGGAAAGAAGAAATAAAGGGCGCTTGTTTACAGATGAAATGATGGCCTTTGGAGAAAATTTTAAAGAAACACACACATGTGCACCTTTTGGATTTAATCAACAAAAAAGCAATAAAGAAGGTCATACAGTACAAAGTTATTATGCCAGAGTCAACTTCTTTCCTATATAAGAGCCAGGGACAGTTGATTTTAAAATTAAAAGTACAATATCATTTACATTATCACCATAAAATGAAATAGCAATGTAAAACTAACAAACTTCATACAGGATTTGTATGATGTGAGGAGAACAACAAAACTGATGAAAGACATCAAAGAATATAAACATAAGCGGAGCCGTGTTTTATCTTCATGGCTAGGATTAAGATGTCAGTTCTTTTTAACTTGGCCTATACAACCCCAATGGAGAAGGAAATGGCAACCCACTCCAGTGTTCTTGCCTGGAGAATCCCAGGGACGGGGGGAGCCTGGTGGGCTGCCGTCTGTGGGGTCACACAGAGTTGGACATGATTGAAGCGACTTAGCAGCAGCAGCAGCATACAACCCCAGTCAAAATTTTATAGTGTTATTTGGTGATACAAACTGGTTTTAATTTTTATATGGGAAAGCAAAGACCCAGAATAGTCAACACAATGCTGAAAAAACAAAGTTGAATGACTGACACCACCTGACTTCAAGACACACTACGAAGCTGCAATAATCAGGAGGGCGTGATTTTAATGGAAGAATAGATAAAGAGACCAATAAAACACAACAGAAATACCAGAAACAGACCAGCACAAATGCAGGCAACCGGTCTTTGAAAAACAAAGACAAATTATCTTTTTAACAAATAGTGTTGACCAACTGGACATTCATGTGCAAAAAATTAGATAAATTCATTAACAAAGGAACTAATTCAAAATATATCATAGATCTAAGTGAAAACCAAAACTGTAAAACTTCTAGATGGTAGCACAAAAGGAGCTCTACTTGACCTTGGGTATGTAGGTGACTTTTCAGATAGAAGCATGATCCATGAAAGAACTGGTCTGTTGAATTTCATTGAAAGTTCAACTTTGCAAAAATACCATTAAAAGAATGAAAAGACAGACCTCACACTGAGAGACAGTGTTTCAAAACGCATATCTGATAAAAAAAAAGACATGTATCTTTGGATGTAAAATATACAAAGGAATTGTGTCACTCTGTTTCCTGAAATTATTAAAACTCAACAATAAGAAAACAATGCAAGTTTTTAAAAATGAACTAAATATTTGAACATAAATATCACCTTAAAAGATATACAGATGGCAAAATAAGCTTGTAAATAAGATGTTAAGCATCACTTGTCATTAGAGAAATTCAGATTGAAACAATGTGATACCCCCACTATATACCTATTAAAATGACCAAAATGCAGAACATCAACAACATTAAATTCTAACAAGGATATGAAACAATAGAAACTGCCATTCCTTGCTGGTTGGACTGCAAATGGTGCAGCCACTCTGGAAGACAGTTGTCAGTTTCTTAAAAAAATAAGCATAATCTCACCATATGATCAGTAATAATGCTCTTTGATATTTACCCAAAATAGTTAAAACCATGTCTACAGCAACAAAAATCTTCACACAACTGTTTATAGTGGCTTTATTCACAACTGCCAATCACCAAAACCCAGAAGCAACAAAGAACTCCTTCAATGGGTGAATGGATAAACAAACTGTAATATAGTCGTGTATTAAACTGCTATTCTGCAGTGAGAAACACATAAGCTATCAAGCCATGAAAAGACATCGCCGAACCCTAAATGTGCATTGTTAAGGAAAAGAAGCCACGCTGAAAGGCTGCCTCTTGCATAATTCCAGTTGTATGGCACTCTGAGAAAACCATGCAAACAGTAAAATCTAGTGATGGGGAGTTGTAAGGGCAGGGGTGTGGTGAACAGGAGAAGCAGAGGGGATTTGGAGGATGGTGAAATAGTCTGACTAAATGATACTGCAATAGTGGGTGCATGATATGGTGCGTTTGTTAAAACCCAGAGAGATTTACAACGTAAAGAGTGAACAATAAAGTAAACTATGAACTTGAGTTAATAATAGTATATTAATATTGGTTCATTAGGCTTAATGAATGTACTGTCCTCATGTGAGACGTCAGTAAGAGTGAGAAGTACGTGGGGATGGAGGTATATGGGAACTCTGCATGCTATCTGTTCCATTTTTCTGTAACTCTGAAACTGCTCTAAAAATTGTCTATTAATTAAAAATACATATACTGAGAAACTGTGTCAGGTTTATGAAGATGAAACAATTAAACAGACACAGTCTCTGCCTTTAATGACTCACTGTCTGGTAGAAGAGACAGCAGAATAAGTCAGCAATTACAGAGTCTCAGCAGATGCAAAACAGAAAATACAGGAGATGGTGGGGGGCAGGGATGAAACAATTAGCTCCCTGGGGGAAGCAGGTCAGGGAGAGATTCCCGGAGACCGTAAAACACAAACCCGGTATTGCTGTGGCGGTCGCTACCGTTCCTAAGACACGCCCTCTACCTTCACAGATAAAGACAGGCAGGGATTCACAGCCAGCCAACCTGCTCCGCAAGGAGTGTGGCAGGTCATGAACTTAATTTACATGAAGAAGAGAGTCAGAGAAAGGAGTGAAGGCAAAGGTCTTTTCTGGTTTATCCTTCATATATCCAAAAGATAACTTGCTTGAAATAACAATGATGCCTTGGGTAATATGTTGTTGCTTGGTCACTAAGTCATGCTGTTTGGACTCTTTTGAGACCCCATGGATGGTAGCCCGCCAGGCTCCTCTGTCCATGGAATTCTCCTGGCAAGAATACTGGAGTGGGCTGCCATTTCCTCCTCCAGGGGATCCTCCCGACCCAGGAACTGAAGCTACATCTCCTGCACTGGCAGGCAGATTCTTCACGGCTCAGCCACCAGGGAGCCCATTGGATAATACAGCCTACGCTGCTAAGTGGCTTCAGGCGTGTCCGACTCTGTGCGACCCCATAGACGGCAGCCCCCCAGGCTCCCCCAGCCCCGGGATTCTCAGGCAAGAACACTGGAGTGGGCTGCCATTTCCTTCTCCAATGCAGGAAAGTGAAAAGTGAAAGTGAAGTCGCTCAGTTGTGTGTGACTCTCAGCGACCCCGTGGACTGCAGCCCACCAGGCTCCTCCGTCCCTGGGATCTTCCAGGCAAGAGTGCTGGAGTGGGGTGCCACTGCCTTCTCCAATACAGCATATAGATAATTAATATGAATGAGAGCGATAGCATAAGTGATGGGAAGGAGGAACTAGGAATCTAACCACGTTGTGCGTGAAGCGGCGTCATATTAATGAAGGTAGACTTCAAATGTTTAACTCTATATTGAGAAATCTAGGACAGCTACTAAAAAGAGGGCTATTGATATGCTGAGAGAAGGCATAAAGCTTAATCATATTAAGTGCTCAGTAAAACCTGAAAAGGCAGAAAAAAGTAGAGTGGGAAGGAAACTGAAAGTACCTGCCAACATGGCAGAGAGGAGTCTAACGACATCAGCGGTCACTTTAAACTGGGGTGGCCCAAGCACCCCAATTTAGAGAGACTCATGGTGGGTTTAAAAAAACGATCCAGCTACACGCTGTTTATGAGAAACTCATCTTAAATATAAAGGCAGAGAGAGGTCAATAGTAAAGGACTGGACTGACATGCACACACTTCTATATCTAAGACAGGTAACCAATAAGGATACTGTACAAAATAAAATAATAAAAATACCCCAAAAAATGCCTTAACCAGGAAAAAAGCAAAGTGTTGATAAAGATATGTCAATAATAATCAAAAGAAAGCTGAAATAAGCATGCGTTTTCAAACAGAAGTAACGTCAAAACAAGGAAAATTATCAGGGGTGAGAAGGGGGATGACATACTGATAAAGGGTTCAAGTTTCCACAGACACGCAACAATCCTAAATCCATACCTAAGAAGAGAACATTGCAATACATGAGGCAAAAACTGATAGAACGTCAAGGAGAACTGGACACATTCTCTGTGGTAGCTGGAGACTTCGACACTGTTCTGCTGGTAACAGGTAGACCCAGTCAGTGTGAGAATGTAGTTGAACGGAGCAGTCTACCCATCAGCTTTGATTTGATGCACGTTTACAAACTATTTTATGCAACAAGAGACCCACACATATTTCTTCCCAAGTTTTCATCAAACATTCACCAAAACAGACCCCATTGTGGGCCACAAAACACAACCTGATACTCTTTTAAAAATGGATATGAGACTGAGTAGGCCCTCATGTCACAGTAAAATTAAGCCAGAAATAAATAGCAGAAAAGTAGCTGGAAATCCCATATTATTTCATATTAAACAACATACCGTCTAAATAACATGAGACAAAAATAGAAATCTCAAGAGGAGCTAAAGTGAACTAGATGAAAACGAAAATACAACAAATCAAAAGACAGTCTATAAAAAGCCTGATGGTGCTCTTCAAAACTGTCCAGATCATGGAAAACACGGGAGGTGTGGATAACTTCTACACCCAGGAGGAGTCTAGGGAGGACCTGATAGCCGACTTTTCTGTTCCAAGAACAGAAAAAGGACATTGCTTAACAACTATGAAAATTTGAGAGCAGTATGGATTTTAGATAATAATACTCTATCAATATTGCTTTATTTGTGGTATAAAGGCACCACATCAATGTGAGATACAAATATAAAGGAAATGGGATATAGGGGAACTCTCTGTATCTTTGTAATATTCTTGTAAACCTAAAACTGTTCTAAGATTTTTTTAAGTTTATTTAATAAAACAAAACGTCAAAATTTGTGGAATGCAGTGAACAGTGCTTAAAGGGAAATTTATAACTTTAACGAACACATTAAAAAGAAGAAAAACCTAAATCTAGTAACCTGTGCTTCAAACTTAGAAAACTGGAAGAAATAAAGATCAATCGAACCCTAAAGCAAGCAGAAAAATAAATAAAGTTAGAGCAGAATTCAATGGAAGCTGAAAACTGGAAGGCAAAGGAAAACCAGTGAAAGCAAAAATAGCTTCCTGAAAAAGGTTAATAAAATTGAAAACCTCTAGCTGGTCTAGCTGGGAAAAAAGCTATAACAAACCTAGACAGTGTACTAAAAAGCAGAGATATCACTTTGCCAACAAAAGTCCGTAGAGTCAAAACTACATTTGAGCACTGAAGAACCGATGCTTTCAAACTGCGGTCCTGGAGAAAACTCTTGAGAGCCCCTTGGCCAGCAAAGAGATCAAGCCAGTCCATCCTAAAGAAGATCAGTCCTGAATATTCACTGCAAAGACTGATGCTGAAGTTGAAGCTCCAATACTCTGGCCACCTGGTGTAAAGAGCCAACTCACTGGAAACAGCCCTGATGCTGGGAAAGATTGAAGGCAGTGCCAGGAGCCAGCGTGGAGGAACTCAACCCATGGCAAAGGTCATGAGGAAGGAGGCTCGGCATAGTCAAAGGTGGGATCGAGCCTCAGGAGACCCCCTGTTCCCGAGCATCTACCCCCAAAACCAGAGTCTGCCTGCTTTACTGCTTCATGCTCTCACGTACACCTCTGACTTTATGAGGGACTGTCCCCCACCACCTCTCTTGGAGAAGGAGTTAACTTGCAGCTCCAGTTAATAAAAATTCCTGGGTGTGACAAGAGTGTTTCAATTTACAGACTTCTCTGAAGTTTCTCTAGCCTGCCTAAACAGGTTCGTCCAGCCACATGTGATTATTTACAGCCTCCCAACCATCACGAGACGCTTTAAACTTTCTAAATACAGATTCTTTTGAGAAGTTAGAAATTATTAGTATAGTGGGTTGGTTAGAAATTATACTGGTGAAGGGTTTTCATTTGTTGGTCCAATATTTGCTGCTGAGTCTCCATATTCCTTGCCCTTATACACATCAATGAATATAACTAGCATATAACATAAATAAGTATTAACCTTTGAGATTACTCATGTTAAACCTTAGGCTATGTAAATTCCTTTCTTGATTATAACCCCCTGCACCCTCACCCTATAGGAATGCAACTTTATCTGGTACCTTCGGAGGGTGGTGCCTGGTTTTAGAAAAATCACCCCTGAAAAAAATAAGTTTTCTGGTTGACTGACCGTTATCAGAAAGGGCCATAAAATGTCAGCAGGCCTCACGGCCAGAAGACGATGTAAAACCCCTAAGACCTTTGTATACATTTATGTGAAGCACCTGATTGTGACAAGGATTGGGTCTTCTGACCCCGCGTGACTCTGTATTCTATCTCTATGTGTAACAAAAAGTATATAAGCAAACCTGAAAATAAAGAAAACGGATCTGTTTCTGGAAAGACTGATTCTCCCGTGCCGTTCTTTCTTTCCCCTTCTGGCTGAATTCCCATCTGGAGCCTGGATGCTCGCCAAGCCTGCTAATTTTACCCTGGCTTCTAAGACCCACGCCAGAGGGAGCCCAAGGCAGGGCACCCTCCACTATTCCAGCGGGCACCGGTGGCCTACGTAGGTGGGTCTCTTGTCTCGAGGCTTTATTGGTATTCCACGTAAACAAAGTTATTCAGCATCTTTTTCTCCACTAATTTTCCTACTACACTATTTCTTTCTAATCTCCCTCCAAACCTTTAATTAAGTAATTAATTCCTCAGACACCAACTCCATCCCTGCTTTGAATTCCCTGGATCCACCAGGGCTGGACCCCAGCAAGGCAGGAGGAGAAGGGGATGGTAGAGGATGAGATGAGTTGGATGGCATCACCAACTCAATGGACATAAGTTTGAGCAAGCTCTGGGAGTTGGTGATGGACAGGGAGGCCTGGCAAGCTGCCATTCATGGGGTCGAAAAGAGTCCGACACAACTGAGTGACTGAACAACAAGCTAGTCTACATCAAGAAAATAAAGGAGAAGACATAAATTACTGATGTCAGAAATGAAAAGAATCCATCATGTCTGATCTCACAGACATTATACGGAAGATAAAGAAATCCTATGAACCACTATATACCCCAAATTTGATAACTTAAATGAAATGAAACAATTCCTTCAAGCATCATGAGTGGCTCATACTTACTGAGGAAACTGAATCAAATAATTGATAATGTTCCAAAAGAAAAAAGCACCAGGTTCAGGTGTCTCACTAGCAAATCCTACTGAACATTTAAAAAGGAGACAACACCAACCCTTACATCCCTTCCAGACACCAGAAACCAGAAACACTTCCTGTCTCATTCTATGAGATCAGCAATTCCTTAACATCAACTCCACCTGAAGTCATTATTAACAGAAAAGAAAAACTACAGAGCAGTGTCTCTCATGAACAGAGGCGCCAATATTATCAACAAAGTGGGAGAGAATGGAATCCAGCAACGAATAAAAAGACCTGTATAGCATGACCGAGAGGGACTTGGTCCAGGTATGAGCTCTGCTTCTTTCTTGAAATGCCTCAGTATCTTGTTGACTTTTTGCAGCTCTGCATGGGCTGTGGTTTCTATTCTAAAAAGCTGATTTGAAATAATGAATAAATAAAACCTGTTTTGTTGTGTCAAGGAGGTAGCAGCACCGCGCTGCCCGGCCCACCACCTCCAGAAGGGAAGCCCCAGGGCCTGTCTTCAGGCAGGGTCGAGTTTCCAGCACATAGCAAAGGGTTATGTGCTTAGCAGGTGCTCCTTAAACGTCTGATGAGTGACTTAGTAAACAGGCAATGAAGGAATATGGCTCTTTGTTTTTGTAGTGAGGTGATGCATAATAAAACTTTTCCTGCTTCATTCTGACACGGGGACCGTCTCCTCCCACCCCCGTCGGGGGGATGCTAAGCCACACGTCTCTCCTGAGTCCAGATGATTGGGATGGAGCTCCTGGCAGAGAGCCTGGTTGAGGAAGGTTTGTCTCCTCTTTACACATACTACATGCCAAGTCTAGTGAGTCAATGTGAGCTGACTGTATTTAATTTAGGGGGAATTGAGGAGGTCAGGTTTCCCAGGTCGGGCTAGTGGTAAAGAACCTGCCTGCCAGTGCAGGAGACAAAAGACTCCTGGGTTCAACCCCTGGGTCGGGAAGATCCCTGGAGAAGGGAATGGCACACCCTCCAGTGTTCCTGCCTGGAGAACCCCAGGACAAGCCTGGCAGCTCCCATCCGTGGGGTCACAAAGTGCGGGCCGGACTGAGTGACTAACACGCACAGGCGGTCAGTTACAGAGTCTCATGAGCACTGTGAGCTGAGTAGTGGAGGCAGAGGACACACTGCAGGAGAAACAGCTGGTGCCAGGCCCTGGGGCAGGACAGAGCACCCTGTTCAGGAGGAAAGGGCCAGCCAGAGAGGCTGCATGGAGGAGGGGGGATCGTGGCCCTCAGACCTGCGAGAAGCAGCCGGCATTGTTTACACTGCCTGCTCCGTGGTGTCCGCGCTGGCCACAAAGGAGGGGCCATGGGAGAAAGACAAGCCGTGACCAGCGTGGTCAGTGTTCCCCACAGACACAGGGCCAGGCAGGCACGCTGGAAGCCCTGATCACCGGGGGTAGTCTGGAGAAGAACTGAGGGGTTTAGATACAAGCAGGAAATTAGCAAGCTCAGCTGGCTAACTGGGCATCGGGAAGCAGGAAGAGAGTGGAAGACACCAAGGAAATTGCCAGCATTTGTGGCCAGAGGGCCTGACCCTCAGGAGGTGGCAGTGGGGTGGGGGCTTGGGGAGATGATAAGCCTGAGCCCACTGCACCCAGCTAAGGGGGCCTCCCGCAGACCACCCAGGGCCCTTGACCAAGCCATCTGAGTGGCAGGAGGCAGGCCTGGCCCTGAACACCCAGCCGAGGGCGTGCGTGGCTCAGAGTTGCTGGAGTCTCTGCACCCCTGCTGGGCGCCTCTCTCTTGCCTTCACCAGAGGTTCCCCAGAAGTGCCCAGCAGTGCGCTGGGGCTCATGGGCCTCTGTGCTCAGTGGAGCCCGAGGGGTCTGCTGTGGACATCACTCTCCCATCCGCCTGAACCCATGCACCCCTGCCCAGAACCGCTGGGTTCCAGGGAAGAAGACCCCAGTCCCAGCACTGGATGGAGCCACCAGCCATGAAAGTGTCTTTCCACCGTATTTCCTGTACTGACGAGTCCCTCTCTTAAATGACTCCAGGGAGGCGTCTTCCTCGACCAGAACGCCTCCCAGGTGCTCCCCACAGAGCCTCACTTCCATGCTCCCACCACACTGTTGATCTTGTTTATGCACTTACGAGCTTATTGTCTGTGCTCACATATACACACCATGTACACACTCACAGACTGCACACACAACACACACACCATACACATACGGTATACACACCACACACACATCATATACACAACATATGCACTCACACACACACACACCCCCTGTATACACAACATATATACTCACACACATACCACACACACACACACCATATACACACACACACACATCACACACCCTGTATATACAACATATACACTCTCACACACACACCCCATACACATATAGTATACATACTATATACACCACACATACATCATATACACTCACACACACACCCACACACACCCTGTATATACAACATATACACTCACACACACACACACACCCTGTATACACAACATATATACTCACACACACACTACACACACACACCCTGTATACACAATACACATACCACACACACACACACCATATACACACACACACACACACACCACACACACCCTGTATACACAACATATACACTCACACACACACACTTTGTATATACAACACACATACCACACACACACACCATATACACTCACACACACTCACCACACACACCCTGTATACACAACATATACACTCGCACACACACACATCCCATACACATATAGTATACATACTATATACACCACACACACATCATATACACTCACACACACACACACCCTGTATATACAACATATACACTCACACACACACCACACACACAGCCTGTATACACAACACACACCATACACACACCCCATATACACTCACACACACACACACACCCTGTATACACAACATATATACTCACACACACACCACACACACACACCCTGTATATACAACATATACACTCACATACACACCATATACACACACACCCCTGTATACACAACATATACACTCGCACACACACACACCCCATACACATATAGTATACATACTATAGACACCACACACACATCATATACACACCATATACACTCACACACACACACACACACCCTGTATACACAACATATATACTCACACACACACCACACACACACACCCTGTATACACAACACACATACCACACACACACACCATATACACACATACCACACACACCCTGTATACACAACATATATACTCACACACACACACCCCATACACATATAGTATACATACTATATACACCACACACACATCATATACACACCATATACAATCTCACACACACACACACACACCCTGTATATACAACATATACACTCACACACACACACCCCCTGTATACACAACATATACACTCACACACACACCACACACACAGCCTGTATACACAACACACACCATACACACACCCCATATACACTCACACACACACACACACAGAGGCAGGAAGGCTCTGTGAGTGTGGGCAGCAATGCTCATCTCATGCACTGGTGTTCACTTCATGCCAAGTCCAGCCCCTGGAAAAAGTGGGTGTCGACAAGGGACAGGTGGATGGAGTAAGGAAAGAATGAGCAGGTGGGTGAGTGGGAGGCACCGCTCTCCAGCAGGAGGGACGTGGGGCTTGCAGCCCCATGTGCCTAGGTCTGACTCGGGCCCCGTGGTCAGCAGTGCGAGGCTGCAGGCCCACTCAGCCCTGGCTGCAGGTGGCAGCCTCAGCCCCGCTCGCCCACGTGCAGAGCAGCAGCGCCTCCCCGGGGGCCGCCGGTGGGGCAGAGGGGCTGCTCGGAAGTGCTCGGAGCCCCCACCTGGCCCAGGCGCGGCCCCTCCGTCGTCGCACTCTCAGGCACAAAGGGAAAGTCTAGAAGGAAGCACACACGAGAGGTGGCAGGTTTTCTGAAGTGACCGGGTTGCTGCTTCCGTAATCTTTCTCGTCTCTACCATGTGAGTGAAGTACTTTTGCTACTGGATGGTGAAACACCGCTAAGAAGTGATGGGAGCACTTCAGGGCCAGGCGCTGGGGGAGGAAAGCAGGGCGCGGAGGGAGGGTGAGCCTCGTCCCCTTCAGACAAACCCACCTTGCGTCTCTTCGTCCCGGAGCGGCTGGCAGGTGGGACCCAGCCCCGAGGCCTCGCAGGGCCCCCAGCACCGCTCCAGAACGCTCTGCTTGCCCAGCTCAGCAGACTGGGGCTGACAGCAGGCTCCTCGTGTCCCTGAGTTCCTGTTTCTATGTTTGTTTAAACCTGAAACGTTTGCCCTCCCCAGACATGGTGCTCATCACTGCTCCATGGGGTTCATGTGTCTCTCCAGGTGTAGGGCAAACAATCTCTTTCAGGGGGTCACCTGAGGTTCCCACCTTCCTCTCCACATTCTGCAACCTCACAGACACATCGAGGGACCCTAGTAGTCCCTCACATTGGACGGCAGGGGAGGAGAGGACATCTGAGGCCCTGGTTCAGGCTTCCGAGGTTCAGCAACGGTCAGCCCTGGAGGACACAGGGTGGACAGGGCATCCTCCTCCTGGCCCACACCCAAGGGGAGCCGGGGATGCTCCTGGGGGCTTTCTGTCTACCTGCTGCTCCCGACCCCAGCGCGGTATTCTTGGAATTTCTGGGTGTCTCTTGATACAGTTATTTTGACAGGAAGACATTTTGATGAGGAACCAAAAATTAAAGCAAAATGTCATCTTTGTAAAATCACCCAGCTTCATCACCTCAGTCCCTCTCCATGACCTTTGTGGGGAAAGAGCTGGTCAAGCTGAGAATTGGGTCCAGGTGGGAGCAGTTCACAAACCCGTCTGTCCCCTTGCCCACAACCAGGGCCCCTCGTTGCTGAAGAAGGGCCTGGAGAGGCCGTGGGCCATGCAGGCCGCACACGGGAAGTTGGGTTCCAGCTGTCGCAGGATCTGAGGCACCTGGGGTCAGGGTTCTCTGCATCGCTTGGCAGGATTTCTTTCCTGACTGCCCTCCCCGATACCTGCACGGATGACCTTAGCCATTCAGCTCTGTCACCCTGCAGCGCTGCCAGCCTTGGACAGACCTGCAGAGAGAAAGTGGTTCTCGGTAACACTGGGGAATCAGGCTGATCGCGTACAGCGTAACCAGTCCTTCCCGGACAGGGCCCTCCATGGTCATGGGCAGCTGGGGGAAGCTGAGACCCTGTTGGGCAGGGGGTGTCCGGCTTTTTCTCCCTGGGCACTGATTCTCAGTCTGTTTGGCTCAGGTGAAAGGAAGAGGGGCCAGTGAAAGAGATGAGAGGGGTGTCAGGGTGGACCCCTGCCCTGCCCCGCAGCTGAATTACTGTGGACAGGTGTCCTGGCCACCATGGGCTCTGGGCTCCATCATGAGAAGAGGAGTTCACAGGAGTGATCTTGTGGGCTTTGTGTCCCACAAAAACACAGGGCCCAGACGCAGTAAGCGCACTCTGACCTTGGGAATATCTCGGAACCCCGATCTGGCCACCCTAAGGGGGATCTCTGGAGGAGGAAGTGGCAGCCCACTCCAGTATTCTTGCCTGGAGAGCCACACAGGCAGGGTAGACTGGAGAGCTACAGTCCACGGGGTCACAGAGTTGGACATGACTGAGCGACTAGCACTTTCAGGGGCGATCCCTCACCCTCACTCAGGCGGCCGCCCATCCCGCTGTCCAAGGGTCCCGCAGAGAGACTGGACAGAGTGTCACAGGAGAGAAAGGCTGAACCTGGGGAGCCAGCTTCCTCCCCGTCCCTCATCCTGCCTCCATCCCTCTGCCCAGGGCCCCTGAGGGCCAGCGGCCCCAGCTCAGCTCTGCCCGCAGCTCTCTGGGTGACCTTGGGAAGGTCTCCAGGAAGACAGTCAGCATTCAGGTCTCAGTTGCATCCCCCACTGAGGACAGCAGCCCCCTCTGCCTTCTCTGAGGGGTTCTCAAGCCAGTGTCCGGTCTACGTGCCATAATCCCAGGGCTCTCTACCTGCACTGTCTCCGAGAAGCCCCTGAATTATCACTGAGGCTCCTGACGCTGGTGATGAGCGGGAGAAGGGGTGGGGCTGGTGGGGGGCCCAGGGGGAGGACGAGGGCCAGATCCCTCTTGACCCTTGCGTTTACCTAGCAAGGTGCCCACACCCCTGCTCTAGACGGCAGCAAAGTAGAGCCCACACTGTCTGCTCGCTTCACCCCCACTTTACGGAAGGGGCGTGAGGTGGCAGACAGCCACAGAGAGCATCTTCCACGGCTCAGCAAACACTGGGGGTGCCTCCCTGTCCTCCTGTGTCTCCCAGCTCCAGGCAGGAGCCGTCACTCAGCTGGATGGGGACGCTCGGAGGTGGTGTCCACACAGGTGAGCTGTGGCAGCACCCCCCCAGGTTGGGGCTCTGCATGCTGGGCCCGCAGGGAGCCAAACTGGGGAGTGTGACCAGCGCTGCGTGGTCTCTGCCCACAGGTTCTGGGACATTCCCAGCTCCTTCGGAAAGGAGGGGACCTCCCCGACACAATTTAATGAGGAAAAGCCCTCTTGCTTGGGTAGACAGTCATTTAATAGACAGTCATTTACGGACAGAGGAGAAGCTGTCCTGCTAGTGGATTTTTACAGCCATGGCGCAGGCCGCCCTTTCGTAGATAAATGGCTAAGAG
Organism: Nanger dama; assembly: GCA_917880005.1. Taxonomy (NCBI): domain Eukaryota; kingdom Metazoa; phylum Chordata; class Mammalia; order Artiodactyla; family Bovidae; genus Nanger; species Nanger dama. The sequence goes on along the minus strand of CAKJTW010000046.1, from coordinate 1,950,330 downwards.
CTATTTTTCCATAAATTAACAAGAGAGGAAAACCCATAAAATGGGTTAGGAGGCTTCAGAATTGGGCCATTTTCAAACAGTGAGCATTGGAGTGAGCTTGGTACCGTACCGCGAAGGCGGGCAGCCTGCCACCCTAGCCCCCGGCCACAGGCACGCTGACCGGAGGGACTCACAGTCGACTGTGACCACCCAGCCTGGTGTCCCTGGGGCTGAGACCTGCCCCTCACAGGCGTTAAAATAGTAACACAGAGGTCACACCAGGAGTGCACAGTTAGCGAAGCTACCGCACCAGCAGCCCCACGTGGGCACTGAGGACGTCCTGACCCCTCCGGTGGGCAGCCCAGACCTACCAGGGGCAGAGCTGGGTGTGTCCCCTGATGATCGGGGACAGACACACAGACTGGGTCCCCACCAGGGGTCCCTGGTGCCCAGACAGCTTCCCAGGGCCACCACTCAGCCCCTGCTGGGTCCCAGACAATTGGCTTGACTCTTGCAGCAAGCTTCCTGGATTGGGGGTATCGCCTTCACAGTGCGACTGGGGGGTGCTAGGGCTCAGAGAGGTTAGGACGCCTGCCCAGGGTCTTGTGGGGCATCAGTGCTGGCGTGGAGGCTCCAGTGCCGTGGCACTTCCAGGCCAGCCAGGTGGCCCTAGGCAGCTGCACCGTCCACATGCTTCCCGGCTCCCCTGTGTGCTCCTGCCTTGCAGGAGGGTAGGCTCACAGTTCATGGACCAGCTTAGACCTCGATGGAGCATTCCAGCTGGTGAAAATACTCACAGCAAAGGAACAAAGGAGGGATGGAGAGAGGTTGCTGGTACGTCGGGTTCCCCAAGTCTGTGACCGGTCAGCAAGGACTGCTGTGAGCCCCACCCCAGCCCCACTCCAGCCCCTGACGTGGCCTGGAGGGAAGGAACCGGGAAGGGAGAGAAAAGGGATAGGGGAGGGAGAAAGGGGGCTTCCTCCACTCCGAGGACCAGGTTTTGCCACTCTGGCTCCCTGTGCCCATCCGGAGCCAGGTCTTCAGCTTCCGCAGCACTCAGCACATCCCTGGGCGTCACCTCTTTCCGCCAGTCTCAGGTCCTCCCGAGAGAGGCGTGGAGAATGGCTTAGTTCCCTCGTGAGTGCAGAGCCCAGCTTCAGGGCCGCCCCCTGCCCCCAGCTCGCCACTGCCTCTCCTCACCTGTCCACTTCCGGGGCTTTGCGTCATCATCACGCCTCACCTGGTCAGGACGCTGGTCCCCACCAATCAAAACCCACAGCAGGTGGGCAACTGCAAGGAAGCAGGGGCCCGTCTGAAGCCCCAGGCCCCAGGTCTGTAAGAGCCTGGACGTTCGCGGGTGGAAAACGCCCTCCCAAGTGAGGATCTGACAGCGGAATTTGAAATGATGTTTCCTCGCAAATGAATTCTAAAATAAACACGCTGGAGCCTGCGTACACTCTCTGTGCCCCGCTTCTCGGCACAGCCTGAGATTCACTGACGATCTTGCTGGTTATAAATTGCAGGCTGCATTTCTCATATCAAAATGCACAGCTAGTGATATTTAACTCTAAAGAAATATATCCTCCGGCAATGAATACAGTCAGAAATTACTCACTGGATTTAACCAAGGAGAGAACGATGCCATATAGATGTACTGCATAAATTCAGAAATGTGGGACAACGGCTGCCATTTATTAACATTTTATCTCCTCGTGGAGATGTCTGACCTTGCTTCAGCAGTTTTATTGGGAGCAAATGCTCTGGAAGCTCCCATCCCCCCCTTTGAAAGCAACCTGAGCTGCTCTGAGTGGCAAATGGCACTTACACTGTCACTTTCCCGATATTTTCTTTAACCCAGGAGGGGGGACAGAGGAAAGTATGAGGGGAAAAGAGCCCCCCAACAAACCACCTCTGGAATGCATGGAAATTCAGGTCATTTAAACAGGCTTCAGTTCATAAAGGAAATGAAAGCAGTTTAATTGTGAGGGACTGAGTTTTCCGACAGGCACTCAGGACCTGGGAGGCTTGCATATTGGAAAGGGGAATGGGGGCGGGGCATGCTCTGTACCTGGCAGATATAACCAAATTAAACCCATCCATTCTTGCCAGGACCAGGCGCTGAGCATTTGCTGTGCACTTGGCCGTGGGTGGGAGGGTGGGGATGTGAAGCTGTCGGAAGAGGATGGAGCTCCTGGACTCAGGGAGCTGGCAGTCTAGGCAGGGAGATGATGGTAAGTGCCAAACCCTGCAGTTAAGGGGTCTGCCTGTCCTCTTCATCCACGCCCCCAGCTCTCCATCCCTGTCTTGCTCACCTGGAGGCCTAGGTGCTCTGTATCCCAGGTGTGGACAAGCAGGTGGAGAGCAGGGGACCTGGCTGGACCAAAGCCCCCTATTCTTCTAGCTTGCTGAGCTGAAGACGGTTAATGCACTAAGCTATAGCCGTCCTTCATCCCACGTCCAGAACACCTTGAATAGGATGGATAATGGCTCAGAGGGCAGTTACCATGTGTGGACAGACCCAGACTGATGGGCTAAAGGTGCTGTGTGATCCAGGCTCCAGCTCCCCTGCCCAGATGAGTGGCCCTGAGCAGCAAAACCAGTCTTCATCTGTTTCTACATAGAGTGACATCGTAGATTTTGCAAATATAGTGTGTTTCTGGACCTCCAGCATCATTTTTCTAGATTTTTCCTGGGATAAAGGAAAATGATGATATGAAAATTTTAGGTTGGTATTGTTTTTTCTTCAACATGTTTTCATTTTATTTTGTGATTTCTCTCAGAGGAAGATGAGGACTCAGACATTCTTGCTGCCCAGCCCACCTCAGCTCTGGGTTTCCAGATGTTCCTCAACTCTGTTAGTTTCTTGTTTTACATTGTCAAGGTTTATAAAGGCACATTTTGTTCTGATACCATAGCTCACACAATATTTTTCATTTTGCCCTGATTTTTAAAGGATTCAGTGCTCATTGCTGGGCCCTAGAATCCTGTGCCTTCACAGCCTAGTAATTTATTTTGATTCTCTAAAGAAGTATTTTTTGGTCTGTTTCACTTTTTAGAAAAACTCAAAAATCCTAACTCCTAAGCTTCTTTGGGCTGGAGAAGGTATCAAAGTTGACTGGATACTTAAAGGTGATTTAGCTGGGTATAAAATTTTCAGTCAATGCATTTCCCTCCCAGGAATATAAGTGACTTTTGTTCTTCTGAGTTGATATTTAAAGTTGAATTTGTTGTCTCTGGTTTTTATCCCTTAATTTGCCTAGATTATGTATTTATACGTTGTTTCAAGAAGTATTCATTGGTGATCTTTCATACTTGAGAATGTATGACTCTTCCATTTATAATTAAATGACAAAAGTTCAATACAAAGCTCTGTATTTAAATGACAAAACTCTCAGGTTGAAATGTTTTCCCTTTAAAATGCTGCAGATGCTGTCCTCTGATGTGAGCCCATGGTGAGAATAGGTAAACCCCGAGAAGCACAGAGACCCCAAATTTGCCTGCATGAATTCTGAGTCTGAAATGCTTCCCCCACCACACCTGAGTCTGCTGTTGAAGAGAAGTTTGATGTCCACCTGGATGATTGGGTTTGCTTTTTTTCAGCTTATACGTCCAAAGGATTATTTTATTATCTCTAAGGTCCAGAAACCCAACCAAGATACATCTTGAGCTGTTTCTGTGTCAGATTTTCTGATAAGATCTTCTGTTTATTCATTCTGGGGAAGTTTCATTTTTTTCCCCTCTCTTTATTCTCTTTAAATAATCCCCTTCCCATCAGTGGGTCTCTGTTACAGGGGCAACAATTGCTCACTTGTCCTCCACTTGTATTATCGACTGCTTAATTGTCCTCTCTGTATTTTTCTTCCATGTTGCTGTGATTATCTCACACTTTCCCTAATGTCAGTAATTCCAGTGAAGCCAAGTTCATTCTGTTCCTGTCACTTCTAATTTACTGTCGGCTCTCTGTTGGTGGTGATTGTGCCTCTGTGTTTTTTTCTCGGCTGTGCCTTCTTCCTTCCATCCTTCACATTTGCTCCACCGTTTGGTCTTTCAGCTCTTGGTTATGTTTTTTTAATTGCCATTAAATATCTCTCTTAATAAGGTCTTCACAGAGCAGGAGAACTCTGGAGAATTGTCTGGCTTGTGGCGTTAGCTGAGCTTCAGATTGGAGTTTGTTCCATGAATTTGCTCGTTTCCCATGCCTTCTTCTTCTTCCTCTTGCACAGGTAGGGACTGGGTTCTTCCCTGCCCACCTTAAGAGACATAGTCTGCCTTTCCTTCAATTCCCTCTCTAGCCTATGGTTCTTGGGTGGGGATGGACGCGTGGGTCATAGACCAGTTCATCTAAAGCCAATTCATCTTTTGGGAAGAACTGATTCACCTTGGTTTTCTGGGCTGGTCTGGGGCTCTCCATGGCACTGCTACCCCAGGGGCTCTGTACAGCCTCCCACGCTTGGGGGCGTCCCCAGGTCTAGCTCACTGTCTGCAGCCAGAGCACAGAGGCCCACATTCCCTTCCTCTCTGACTCATCTCCCCCACGCACCACCGTCACCTGATAAATCCAACATTAAAGTAAAGCTACTTCCACATCCACTTTATCAGAAAATCCTTCCCCACCACCACGTGCAACACAGAAACCCCGTCTGTCTCACGTCTCTGTCCTCCTGTGGGTGCGCCACCCCCACAGGTCTTTCCCATGCCCCTACCCCTGCACTGTGATGAGGTCCTCTGGGTCCTCTCCCATTCAGCCGGGAAGGTGTACTGCTCCGACTTAGTGCCTGGAGGGAGCAGACACCTGACAAAGAGTGGAGCATCCCCAGGGTCAGCTCTCAAGTGCTGCTTCCAGCGCTGGGTGAGGTGGGGGCCCCTGGAAAGGAGATGCAGACTTAGGAGTACAAGGGCTGAGAGTGGGGGGCCAGTGCTGGTAAGAACTGACCAGGAATGCCCTGGCACTGGGATGTAGACATGGGGCAGGGGGTCCCAGCTCACCAGAGGGCTGCAGAGCAAAGAACCCTGGGACTCCCTGGGTGCAGCCAGCACTGGGAAGAGGCCTGGCTCTGGGCTCCATGCAGCCCAGCACCACTCAGTGCTGGCTGCCCACAGCTTCAGCTCCGGCCCGAGTGGGACCTGCAGGTGCTGAAGCGGGAGTCCAGGCCACCACCGACCACACTCCAGAGGCTGTGGACAAGCTCTTCCTAAGGGACAGTGTGCCGTGCTGGTCCTCAGGTGCCTCGTCTCTGCTTGCCCAGGCACCTCCCTGACTGGCCTCCAGACAAGGCTGGGAATAGCTGCCTGGTCTTCGAGGTCTCCTTCGGGCCCCCTTACTGATTCAGGATGCCAGCGAAGAATCTGAAAGCCCTGGAGGCTCCACCTGTGTTAAGACCTTTAACCGTGGGCCATTTAGAGCTAGGATCCCCACTCCGACATTTGGGAGGACCTCTGCAGATGATAAAGGAGTGATCTCACAGGCCCAGGGCCCACAGCCCCGCCCCTTTCAGCCAGCCAGGAGGTTGTTCTGCACATTCCCCTGCTCCACCTCAGGGTCCCGGGGAGGGGCCTGGGAGCTGCCTTCCTGGAGGGAGCCAGCAGTCCTGTGAGACCAGGGCAGGCCCATCTCGTCTGCCCCCACGAGCGCCAAGGTGAAGTTTGTTTTGGATAAGACGGCGTAATAAACTGATTTCTTTATCATCCCCAAAGGCAGCTAATAAATTCTGCAGAAGGAGCTGCAGCCTTCGAATTGGAGAGGAGCAGAGAGGGGAGGAGAGACCGGAAGGCACAGGAGATCTCCGTGGAATACAGAGACACTGCCACATGCAAATCAGCCCTCCCGATTTAAATGAATCATTAGCATATTGCGCCAGAATCCCAAACTCACAGACCAGCTGGGAGAAATCCAGGCCTCGCTCCTCCTAAACCCCCAGAGGGGCCATCCCAGGTCAGCCAGCGGCCAGAATGCACGGTGTTCAGGGTAGGGGCACGCCCTCAGGGCCAGGGCTGGAGAACCAGGCTCATTAATGCATCTTCCAGACGTTTCCCTCCAGTGGCAGCTGCAGGGAAACACAGGTGGACTTGATGGACAGGCAGCTTGGAGCAGGTAGGAGGGAGCTGAGCTGGCCCTCAGCATGCGTGGCGAGGAGGGCCGGCTCAGGGGCCCACGCCGCCCCCTGCTTCCCTGATGGGGCAGGGAGCTGTCGAAAGGGTGACGCAAGAGCATGCCAGCCCCCTCCCCAACAGTGTCCCGCAGCCCCCGATGATTACCCAGAGAAGAAAGAGAGACAAGCACACAGAGCTCTGTGTGGGAGTGGCTGGGGGCCTGGACACTGACGGCTTTGCTCTTGGGGCTCGGCAGTTCCAAAGTCTCTGGAAAATCAGTCTATCTGTGGGGTGGATGGCGGTTACAGAAGAGTATTGTCTGCAGGACAATGACCTCCACCCCCACCACCCTCCCCCAACCATCACCTACACACACCCTGCCCAGGCCTCCCACCCAGAGACACCTCCACCGGCTCCTGCTCCTGCATTTTCTGCCTCTGCAGGGGCGATTCCACCTCCAGCTGCCTGTGCATGGCCAGGGGCGGGCTGGGGATGACTCTCAGGAGCCTTGAACAAGCAGAGTCCCTGAGTCCACTCCCTGGCCCCACCTCTCCAAGCTTAGAGATCTCAGCGTATCCCTCGCCTAACCTGGGGCCCTGGCTCTGAAATGCAGTGGTGAGCCCGGAACTTCTTGCCCACTCCATGAAGCATGGCACATGGTCTCTGTGAGCCCTTCGCCAAGCCTGCACCCGCCTTGGGATGGATGCCCTCTGCAGCTCCTCTGCCTGACGTCCTCACCATCCCTGACACAGGGTCTTGGACGCAGCAGGTGCCGGGTGTCTTTAATGAGGTTATTAGACAAACATGACGCAGCAATTTGTAGGCTCAGTGTGAGGAGGACCCTGCAGAGCTCTCGGCTTCATCAGCAACGTTGGGCTCCGAGTCAGCTGGGGGCTCAGGGGGCTGCTGACGGGCAGTGAATGAGCTGGTGAGCATACGGATGACTGAGCGAGGGAATGAATGATGAGGCCCACTTTCTCTGCAGAGAAGGCAAGAGAAAATCAGGTCCTTCAGCAGCTAGGGTGGAGCTCTGAGCTCTCAGACACGGGCACGTGGAGTCTGTCCCTCTGTTGTGTCCGGAGGAAGGCAAAGGGCGTAAGTCAGGCAGGACTCTCTCGAAGCGAGTGCAATTGGGTGCGCCAAGTGGGACAGAGAACAGACGGCTTGGCCCAAAGGGCCCCTCCCGCCGTCCCTGCCAGGAACTGCCACCATCCACAGCCGGATGCCTGGTAACGGCCCGTGAATCAAACCAAGCAACTCGATGTGAGGCTAATGACAAAATCTGGAAGCAAACCCACCTTCCTGGTACCCGTCGAAGTGGAAGCTGTGAAGGGAGCAGATGGAGGCGTGAAATATTTGTGGGTTCCAACCACCATCTGGACACAATTGATGGCCCATCTGAAGGCAGGTTATTATTGTGTGTGTGTGTGTTTAGCATCATTAAGGATGTGTTGTTTATCTCCATGTGCCATTTCTGGGCTTGATGCAAGACCTTGGGAGACTCTGGGGCTTTTCTCTCCAGGGACCTAGCTTCCAGCAGCAGCCCCTGAGCTCCTTGGCTCCATCCTCAGGGTCTCTGGCCGACTCTGCTCTCCATCCAGGAGGCTGGTTAATTAGCTCTGCCTTTCTGCGCTGGCTCTGCAGCCTTGGTTATGGACCCAGGCTCATCTTTCACCGTTGGTCCTTGCTCATCATTTTTAACTCTGAAAACTTCCCAAAGATTCCAATGTTCATGCTACACTTCACAGTGCTTCTGCCCAATTAATCCTTGTCTTTCTTACTTTAAATTTTATAGGGTGGGGGAAAGTGTCTCTCCGTTTACAGATATTTGGCTTTCTGGCTCAGACCTCTGTCGGCAACAACACGAATTGTGTCCTTATTTCAGTTGGCCATTTTCACTGGGGGCTTCCAAAAACAGAAGAGCGTGTGTCAGAAAGGGGGAGAAGGCATTCATGAAATTCTCCAAGCCATCTGTTCACAGGCAAAAACATTGGGCTCATATGAGAAAAGACAGGAAATGTGTGATGGTTAAGAAAATTATTTAAGGGGAAAAAAATATATAAATTTTTGTCCCTGATTGGAGATGAAAACATAATTTGAGACAGTTGGGATTACACATAAACAGTCTCTCAGATGCACCATTTTAGTCAGAGAGGTGCTGTCTGGGGCTTCCCGGGTGGCCTCAGAGGTAAAGAACCCACCTGCCAATGCAGGAGACATGAGTTCCAACCCCGGGTTAGGAAGAGCCCCTGGAGGAGGAAATGGCAGCCCACTCCAGTATTCTTGCCTGGAGAATCCCATGGACAGAGGAGCCCCGTGGGCTACAGCCCACAGGATTGCAGAGTCAGACATGGCTGAAGTGACTCAGCACACACAAGCTGTTGAGCGGTATTGCTGGGCGGTTTCTCTAATGCATCGGGTGTTCCAGACCTGAGTGGGTTATGTGGACTGAAAGAGATGGAAAGGTCTTCTTCAGGTCAGCTCCAGACCGGCACCAGCTATGATGAATGAAGCAACCGAGAGCAGTAACCCAGGCTGAACTCGGGGCTGGGCATCCCAGGGATACTTTGGTGTTGTTTTATCACCTTTCTGTTGCAGTAAGATGTGTGTGTGTGTGTGTGTGTGTGTGTGTGTGTGGCGCGCGTGCTAAGTTTTTTCAGCTGTGTCCCACTCTTTGCAACCCTATGGACTGTATAGTCTGCCAGGTTCCTCAGGCCATGGGATTTCCCAGGCAAGAATACTGGAGTGGGTTGCCATGCCCTCCTCCAGAGGGTCTTCCTGACCCAGGGATCGAACCTGAGTCTCTTATGTCCCCTGGCTTGACAGGCGAGTTCTTTGCCACTTCATCACCTGGGAAGCCCCATAAAAACCTACCGTTTCAGCCATTTTTAAGTGCATAGTTCACCGGCATTGAATACATTCACATGAGGCAACCATCCCCACCATCATCCCCAGAACTTTCTCATCTCCCCAAAGCGGGCCTCCGTCCCCATCAAGCAGCCATCTCCATCCCCTCCAGCAGCCCATGGCCCCGCCATCTGCTCTGTGCCTCCGTGGACCTGGCTCCTCCAGGGGCCTCGCAGGAGTGCAGTCATGCAGTATTTGTATTTCACTTCATTTGCGTGAGCATGTCCTCAAGGTCCATCCACGATGTAGCAGATGTCAGGATGTCCTTCCTTTTGAAGCTGAAGAATATTTGCTTGCAGGGGGTGGACCACACTTTGTCTGTCCGACCATCCATCAGTGGACACTGGGTGGTTTGTCATCTTCAGCGACTATGAATACTGAACATCCCTGCACAAAGATCTGCTCCCCTTTCTGCTCTCAGTGCTTCCGCATGTTTCCGCAGAAATGAGCCTGCAGACCAGATATGGTCATGCTATGCTTACACTTTTGGGGGAAACGCCACACCCTTTTCCAGAGTGGCTGCAGCGTCCTGTAATCCTGCCAGCAGAGCGCCAGGGTTCCAGTCTCCCGGGTGCGTAATCTTATACTCAGCTGAGTGAAACCCGGAAGCAGAGCAGAACCTGCGATGGACGCAGCACCAGAGGCACCGGGCCCAGGCCACTCTGCAAAGCCAGCGGAGCGCCCGGAGCTGGGCCACAGGGAGGAGAGCTGAAAACCTGCCCATTGGCGGCCTGGCCAGCCCCTGCTTCACAAAGGGGACGTGCCAACCCACTCGCTCCACGGGCCACCCACTGTGTCCTCGCCTCCTCCCCCCCACCCCGCCCCCACAAGCCCTCCCCCTCGCCGCACCCCCCACACACAGCCCACCCGCCAGCACTTCCTTGCTCCACCCCAAGCCATTTGCTGAGTCCACCGTCCTTCCCTGGAGTCTGGCTGGAGAAGTTGGGGTGGGGGGCAGGGCAGGGGTCGGGGGTGGGGGGCTTCCCCAGCAAGGCGTGCAGGGTCACCCAGTGCAGCCAGCAGGGTGGACACAGAGCCCCACTGGCCTTCCGGCTGCCCGTGGCCCCCTGCGGAGCCGCCAGCGTGATGCTCGGTGCAGGAAGCGTCCGCACATGCAGGCGCAGGGTCCGCTTATCTGAGCGGACGCGACGCCGCGGGCCGCTCCGAGCATGTTCTCTTTTCCGGTACATCTATCCCTGGTGCCGGCGGCCGGGCGGTGCCTGGCGTTCCGCAGCTTGTAGTTCACTGACTAATTGGCAGGAACAGACGGGCTGGGAGTGGGGCTGCTGGAACCAGTCTGGTGCAGCCTCGGGCACCACCACCTTCTGCCGCCTTTGCCAAGCTCTGGAGCCCTGTGTTCTGGCAGCGTCTGTGCTGTCTGTGCTCCTGGTCCACGTGGCTGAGCAGAGCTTCTCCAGTGAAGCATCCTGGGGGCCCTGGAAGGGGAGGGAGGCAGGTGGTCCCCGGCATTGGGGACCAGCTGCTTGGGGGACCCAGAGGTGGTGCTGGGAGGGCCTCGGCAGGCCTGTGTCCCTGCCCCCACTTCCAGACGTCACAGGAGGCAGTGAACTGGCCCTGCTGGGCCTTACAGACCTGGGCTTTGGGAGGGGTAGGCACCCAGCACAGCAGAAGCCTGGGCCCAGCTTTCATCGCTGATGCTCCAAAGCAGGCTTCTGTGACCAGTCAGGCAGGCAGGACCAGGGGGACTCAGGACGGTAAGGCAAAAGCCCTCCATCTCCTGAGAGCGAGCGTGGCCGGTGGGGCCAGCCATTTACCCGCGACCTTACTGGGCCCAGGCACAGGGGGACAGGGTGCTCCTGGCTCAGGCCACTCAGAAGGGCTTGGGAGGCACTGTGGCCTCTCCACTCCACGCCAGACCTTGTCCAGTGACAGGTGGGAGCATGAACGGCGATCTCAGTGTGGGAGAAGCTGCGAGCGGCTGGACGGACTGCGGGGGGTGGGCGGCTGTGGTGGGGGCAGCAGCCGCGACCCAAGCTGCCCTTGGAAGGGTCACAGCAGACAGCATGGAGTGACAAGGCGCCATGGATGGCAAGTAGGGGATGACCCCCACCCAGCCCGGCCTCCGTGTGGGGACCCCACATCCAAGCTGGCCCTGCACAAGTCCGGGAGGGTGGGGGCATCCGGGAGAAACCTCTCTGCCTCCCCCAGTGCTGTCCCAGGGCCCAGAAGTTTGGTTAGGCATTGCTGGGTGTTTCCGGGAGGATGTTCTTTCAGACAAGATTAACATCTTGTTTGGATTTTCATGAAGCAGAAGCCTCTTCCCTCACCCCCATCACCCCCTGCCTCCGATGGGGGTGGGCCTCATCCAGCCTGGTGAAGGGCTGAATGGTACAAAGGCCACCGTCCCCAGGAGGAAAGGCATCCCCGGCCTGGCCGAGCACTCCGCCAGCAGCACCCACGCCAGGTGCAGGACTGCCGTCCAGCAGACCCTGTGTCCCCCACTGGGGGCGGGGGCACGCAGGCGAGGGTGTCCACCAGGGGGCCCGGAGCCGCTCCCAGCCCAGCCCAGCCTGAGCCCTGGCTCTCCTTGGCCTGGAGGGCTGGCTGTGCCCTATGAGCTCCTTAACCTTTCGTGTTTTCATTTCTTCCTCCGTCAAGTGTGACTACTTGGTAGCGAGATTGTCCTGGGGCTCGAGAGCAGTAAGGAGACGTGCTCAGGAAATGTGAACTGCCCCTCGGAATGTCAGACAATATTATTTTTGAATCAGCTTCAAGAGACCACTTCAAGAGGCAGTATTGGAAAACTGATTTTTTTTTTCTCCCTTTGGTTTAACCAGACGCCTCCCCGCCTTGATGTCATGAGCAGTTGTCATTCGCTTGTGGGGCTGCCGCTGGGGGTCCAAGCCTGGAGCCCTACCCAGCAGAGGAGTGATGACAGGCAGATGGCTGAGGGCAGAAGGTGCTGGTTGCCGTGGCCCCTCTGTGTCCAGACCCCAGGCCCCCTACTCTGTGTTCCGCCGTGTCCATCGCTGACTGGTCTGGTTCCCAGGCTCCTGGACAGGGCCGCCTGCCCAGGGCCCCCTCGGCCCTCTCCGAGAAGCTCTGTGTCATCCTAGAACAGTCCAGGCTGGAAGGGGCCAGAAGGTCACCTAAGCCAGCCCCTGTCCAGGGCAGGCGTCTGGCTCAGAGCTCCTGGCTCTGTGCCCACCTCCACTGTCCAGCAGCCCAGGCCTCACTCTGGCCTTGGGCCTGGGGCTGGGCTGGAGTCAGCCAGTGTCCACAGAAGGGGGCGGAGCTGGGCCGCCACCCCAGCTGTCTTCTGAGCCTTCTCTGCACCCCTGGATGGGCCCCGGTGCCCCGCACAGACTGCACCCCACCCTCGCCATTGCTGGGTGCCCCATGCCCAGGCCAGTCCCGCGTGAAAGCTGCCGTGCCCACTTGGTTTGCGGTGGCCCCGGGGCCTCCTATCAGGGATTCGAGGCTGTGCCCCCAGCCCACCCCCCAGGCTCTGAGTAACCCTGGATTCGGGCATGTATGCTCCAGGCATACTACCTTACGGGGTCTCTCACGTTGGGTCTTTTGATCTATAAAATCGGAGGTTTGATAGTATTGGCCTTGAGATTATTCTGAGGGCACTGCCCACCTCAGAGTAAGAGCCCAGGTGACGGTCACTCCACAGTCCAGCGTGGGGACAGCTGGTGAGACCAGCCCCATCATTACAGCGGGAAGAAGCCTCTGGGGTGGAGTCCAACTCAGGCCGATGAGATGTGGCCGGTCACACAAGCACAGACATACCCGCGGATGCAGAGGAGAGCCGGCCAGCCCGGCTCTCTGGGTGCTGACAGGCCCTCAGCCCTGGCCCCAGCCACCTCCAGACCCAGGCCTCCTGCCCGTCCTCCCCCAGGACTGGCCCTCGCTGCCCAGAACGTGGCCTTCCAGTCCTGCCTGGACTTCCAGCCACAGCCTCCTGGCCTGTCCCAGCCCCTGGTGTGTCCACGCTTCTTGCTGGAGGCCTGGGTCTTCACCCTCCTGGCCCCTCGGGGCTCCAGCCGGAGCTCAGGGTTAGCTGGGCCCCCAGGGTCCAGGTGGGTGCCCCACCCCCGCCACGATCACCCCACCCCGGGCAGATTCTCTGACCCCCAGCCGCTCTGCTGCCCTCTGTGCCCTGCGCCGGTGGCCCCCAGGGAGGGGAAGCACCAGGGCACCAGGAGGCCTGCGTGTGCCCTCCCACCCCTGACGTCAGGGGCTTCTCTCCCCGGCCCCGCTGGACTGTCTCTTTGGGGCCCTTTGGGGTCGTTGCGGGGTGTTCCCACTCGGCTGCTGTCACCCCGTCATCTGGGCGTGTCGGCCCCTCTCCTGCCCCCAGTCTTGGCCAGCCAGCAGTCTGCTCATGGCTGCAGCTGATATGGGGCCTCGCCTGCCTCCTCCCCCAGGACTGTGGGGGCTGCTGCGGGACCACAGCTCCCCTGGGGCAGAACCAGCCCACTCACCTGTCAGGGGTGCAGGTGTGTGGCCCACAGGAGTCCACAGAGGGGAGCCCATTGCCAGCCCCCCGCTCCAGCACCCGAGGCCGGTGGGGGAGCCCTGCCATGGCCCTGGGACCACAAGCCACCTGCCCCTGGGGACCCACAGCTGCCCACCCTGGGGCACGGGGCTGGCAGGGCAAGACGCAGGCCCCGCATGCCCTCCCCCAACCTGTGGGTGGAGGCACACACCCTTTGTATGAGGGTCGCAGTGGAGGGTATAGGAGGCGGCCTTGCCCCCTCAGGGCGCCCCCTGGCCTGCGCCCACGGCCCAGGTCTGGGGAGGCTGGGGGAAGTGCAGTTGGCAGAGGGCGCCCAGTGGCGCAGGAGGCGGAGGGCTGAGCCCTGGCCCCGGCGTCTTGTTCGCCGTGTTTATTGGACACGGAAGCGCCCAAATGAGCTGACTCCTGGGCCCAACTCTCTCCTCTCCAAGTGACAAGGCCAGTATCGATTCTTTCTTAATGTGCTTGTAATGGGGCTTGAAATGAACACAGGCTCGTTATTTATTTTCCTTTTGGTTCCCAGCACCGTCCATGGTGCCGGCAGCTGGGGACCGGGGTGGGGGCAGGAAGCCTCCCAGAGGCCTCATCCGCCTCCACTGCCCCGGGTCCCCGCCCGGCCCCCAGGCCTGCTCGGCCCCTTCAGCCCTGCTGCTGTGCAGGGAAACGGGTCATCAGCGTTTCTGGCGACAGTTTCTGTCAAGGCCGATGATGGGTGGTGGGGCTGGGGGCCCAACTGTGAGCGTGCTTGATGCTGCTGAGCTGGGCACTTGGCGTTGGTGAGATGGTGAACTGTAGGGTCTGTGTGTTTTGCGACAAGACAACAATCTTATAAAGACACACTGGTGCCATCCTGGGGCTCCGGCCGTCTTGCCCCGTGAGTTCTCTCCAGCCCCTGAGGACATCCAGGGCATAGCACTGGCCAGTCCAGCATGGGGAGGACCCTTTTCTTTGTACAGAGCAGCCCCCCAAGTCCTCCCAAGGCCCCTCCAATGTCTCTACCTCCACCCAGCCCCCTCCCCACCTCCAGGCAGGACAAGGAGGCCACCCAGACCGCGAGTGACCGCGAGTGACCTCGAGTGACCGCACGCCACAAGGGAGGCCACAGGGACCCCGACTGCTCTGGCACCCTGGCCCTGCCTGGCTGCAGCAGGCATGGGGCAGCTTAGCAGCACCTGGGTCCATCCCTGCTACCCCAGAACACAGAGCCCCTGCTCCCGAAACCTGGCGGATCTGGGGAGTCTGTCCAGTGGGGGACACCAGCATCTCAGCAGCAGGCGAGGCAGTGAACCAGCTGAGGGCAGTGGGGCGGCAGAGGGTGAATCCAGCCGCAGGAGAATTGCTGAGTTCCAAGCAGGCCCCACGGCTCCCACGCGCCCGGAGCCCCATGAACCTGCCACCACCCAGAACTGGTTCTAAAGCCCTAGGCTGAGTCATCAGCAGTTCCTCCTTGCTCCTCCCACGGGGGTTCAGACAGGGCGAAGCAGCACGCTCCCTCCTAAACAAGCGCCATCCCTCACAATGGCTTCTCACAGCTGCGCCACTTTGGGCCACACTGGTGAGAAAAGGACTGCGCATCCTGGAAGGAACGGGAAGCGGCGACACGCTGGACCCCATGCCACCGGCTGTGCATAAATGCAGAGAGCGAGTTTCATAAATTCTTTATGCTATTTACTTAGAGCCTGTGTTTATTAAGCTGGTTGGCTTCCAAAAACTCCTTGTAGATTTCTTCCTCCAAAAGTAAGTTTTATTTCTCCAACCCACCATGAATTAAAAATGGGTCTTTGATATACTCAGCAGATCCTGCCCCGTCCTTTCAGCCTTCCATAAGGAGTAGAAATAGGCAGCATTCGTCAGCAGTGCAGACACACGCGGTTCTCTGCAGCGGTTGAAGCTGAACAGACTCTTAGATGGGCTTCTCCGAGTTTGCTTTTCTCCTTCTTTACTGAGATACTGTGGATGGTCTTTGAGATTCTTGCCACCTGGGGTGAAGCCTTGAGGAAACCCCTCTTCTATGAAATCAGCTCCCAAGCCTGTTCATACTTGAATTCCTGTGAATCACTGCACAGCTTTGAAGATCAGCTGATGGCAACAGCCCTTCACCAGTTGTGAATGATGACAGTGGGCTGCCCAGGTCAGAGGGCAGTTGACACAGAGCAGAGCCTCTGTCGCTCCCACTGGGATTGGCAGGTGCATAGGGACCACACCTCACCCTGCTCAGGGCCACGTAACTCCCTGGGGATGGGACCTGGATCTGAAGCTGGGGGTGGGGGGTGGGCATAACCAGGCCAAGCCCCACGGAGACCCTGGGCAAGTCGCCGAGCCCCTCTGCAACGTCTCGGCACACTGCCCAAGGGGACCTCCAGCAAGGGGTCTAGGGAGGCCGGGCAGGTGGGGGAAGCTCTGTGGGCAGTGTTGGCGGGGGAAGGCAGGGGGCTCCAGGGCCAGACGGTGGGTGCAGGGGTCAGGGCAGGAGACGTGCAGAGGGACAGGCAGTGATGGAGGAGAATCTCATCTCCAGGGTGACCTTATGATCAAGGTCAGCCACACAATCTGCCAGGCCAGTGAAAAATGCAAAATTTGGTGTCTCTCCTTCAAAAGGCAGGAAACAAGTGCCAATAACAATCTTAAAATATAAACCTTTTTTTCTTTAAAATATTTTATTACCTTTAAGTAACTTCTTATGGCTCAGATAGTGAAGAATCTGCCTGCAATGCAGGAGATCCAGGTTCAATTCCTGGGTCTGGAAGATCCCCCTGGAGAAGAACATGGCAACCCACTTTAGTATTCTTGCCTGGAGAATCCCATGGACAGAGGAGCCTGGCAAGCTACAGTCCATGGGGTCACAAAGAGTCATACATGACTAAGTGACTTTCACTTTTCAAGGTGTAACAAGGATAAAAATGATATACAATTAACAAGAAAAACTAACAGATTGTAAAACAGAATTTTGGATTCCTAAGTTTATGTGGGGTGATAATGACATTTCATTAAGATAATGTCTTGATTAATCATAAAATCACTTTTCCAACTGCAGATGTATTTATTAGGGTACCAAAACCAGTTCTTTCAGAGACTGCATTTTTCACCAGTGTAACTGAAAATGATGTCAGCTGTTCTTGGCAAATGGCAAATCACAAATAATTTTTGATAATTTTTACTTTTGTGAAGGATCTCTCTGTTACTGTAACAGTTACTGGAGCTGTTACAATTATTTGTAGGCTATGACAACACTGAGATAAATCTCTGATAAATTAACTTCGGGAAATCCAGCCAGTCCATCCTAAAGGAGATCAGTCCCGGGTGTTCATTGGAAGGACTGATGCTAAAGCTGAAACTCCAATACTTTGGCCACCTCATGCAAAGACTTGTCTCATTGGAAAAGACCCTGATACTGGGAAAGATTGAAGGTGAGAGGAGAAGGGGATGACAGAGGATGAGATGGTTGGATGGCATCACCGACTTGATGCACATGAGTTTGGGTGAATTCCGAGAGTTGGTGATGGACAGGGAGGCCTGGCATGCTGCGATTCATGGGGTTACAAAAAGTCAGACATGACTGAGCAACTGAACTGAACTGAACTGAGAAATTTTAGAACATCTACAGTTAGCCATTCTTACAGAGAAATTTTTCTAAAAAGATTTAACTTTATACAAATCAATTTTGTGTAGTTCTGAAATTAGTTTCACAAGTAAGTTTATACAGTGGCAATTTAATGTTTCATCTGATATTTCTTGTCATCTGTAGCATTATACAAGGAATAAAAAGTTGGTTCTTGATTTGTATGTAATTCAAATGCCTGTTTCTGTATTCTAATGCCCTATCTTCAATGAGAAGGAAATTTTAATTTAGAAGTTGTCTTTCTTACTAGTGATTGGCTCATCGGAAACTCCCTATGAAAATGGTATTCTTTTCCACCAAATCAGTGGTTATTTTTTGCTGCCAGTCACTTGAAATGGGCTTCCCTGGTGGCTCAGCTGGTAATGAATCCACCTGCAGTGCGGGAGACCTGGGTTCAATCCCTGGGTTGGGAAGATCCCCTGGAGAAGGGAACGGCTACCCACGCCAGTATTCTGGCCTGAAGAATCCCATGAACTGTATAGTCCATGGGGGTCCCAAAGAGTCTTTCACATTCATATTTCACTTGAAACTCTGGATAAAATACTTCCCACGTTTTATCTATGGAACATCTCACCACATGAGAAGATGGAAACCCTTTGAGAGGATATCATTTGTTCTTAGCAACAAGCAAAATTATCATCCTCTTCCTTGAAAAAAAAAAATCCATCTCTTTCCCAAAATACTCAAAACTCATTCCATAAAGAAACTTCCCTTTCACTCTATTCCACGTCCACATATTATTGCCCTCGTGCAGAAGAAACAGAAGCAGTGGTCGGCACTGGGCCACTGAAGCCAGCATCAGGGGGAAAGGTAAAGTAAAAGTCAGATTCTGGGGACCACGTGGCGATGCTTACAGAGCACTCGACCTTGAACAAGTGACCTCACACGAGTGGGCCACCACCTCCTCACCCAGGCAAGGGCTACCTCCCAGAATCACAAGGAGTGACTGTAAGCACGCTCTGGAAACAACTCTGACAGCAATCACCTGTGGCTGAGTTTGTACCAGGTGTCAGGCTTTAGGGAGGTTTTTGTGTTGACTCTTCCTCATAAGGCTGTAGGGTGGGTGCTAGTGTCTCCTTTACACAGATGAGATCATTGACACTTACATCAACGAAGCAACTTGCCCAAAATCACAGGGCCAATTTGGAACCCACCGACTGGAGGTGGTGTCCGGTGCCGGGGCCTGGGGATTTTAATGC
This sequence comes from Nanger dama, assembly GCA_917880005.1. NCBI lineage: Eukaryota > Metazoa > Chordata > Mammalia > Artiodactyla > Bovidae > Nanger > Nanger dama. The sequence goes on along the minus strand of CAKJTW010000046.1, from coordinate 1,932,050 downwards.
AGGGAGTGGAAAGGCTGGCGTACAAAGGATCCCTTGAAAGAGCTGATTCAGTGTGCTCACTTGCTGGGGCAACCAGACAGAACACCGTGATGCTCGGTCACTACGCTGCACCCGACTCTGCAGCCCCGTGGCCTGGAGCTCGCCATGGTGCCTGGTGCAGCATTCGTTTATCGTCTCAGGGCTCTGGAGGCAGGGCGTCTAAGCTCAAGGGGCAGGCAAGATCGGGTTCTCCGGAGGCCTCTCTCCTCACGCTTTCTCTCCATGTCCTCACGTGCCCCCTTCTCTCTCATCCCAGTCTGGCGTCTCTCCCCTTCCTCCTGAGGTCATGACAAATCTTGGAGCAATGACCCATCCCACTGGCCTCACTTTAACCTGATCGCCTTTTTAAAGGCCTTATCTCCAAATATAGTTATATTCTGAGATACAGAAGCTTGGGATTTTGACACAGAGAGTTAAGGAAGCACACTTCATAGCATTCAGAATCTGTCGTAGGTTGGACGGAGATCCCGCAAGAGGTATGTCTATGTACTGCTAATCTCTGGAAACTGTGGACATGACCTGGTTTGGAACATGGATATTTGCAATGTGATTTGGTTAATCATCTCAAAGTGAGATGGTCATAGGTGGGGGACATTAAATTAAACGGGTGTGTAGATGGGACCTGTGGAAGACACACACACACAGAGGAGGCTGGGGAGGTGCGGTGATGGCCCAGCAGAGTCCAGGAATGCCAGGGGCCCCCAGAATAGACAAGGAAGGCTTCCTCCGAAGCCCCCAGTGGGCATGCAGCCCTGCCGACGGCTTGATTCTGGCCTCCAGGAGCCTGCAACAGTGCGTATCTATTCTTCCAAGCACCTGGTTTATGATCTCTCACTACAGTGGGGCCCCAGGACGACATAGCACCTTCTCTGACCCACAGAGTCAGGCTCTGGAGGGAAGCAAGGCCCTTGGGAGGGGGGCTGATGTTGAAGAGAGGCCCATTTGAAGGAAGGCACAGCGTCTGCCCAGGGCCCAATGTCATCTTGCTATGGCCTCTTCTTAGACAGCCCAGCTCAGGGCTCCCCCAACCCATGACGCTCCACAGGGAGAGTTAAGCACCAGCTCCTCTCCTGCATGCTCAGCGAGCTCTTTAGCTCCCTTTTGGAATCTTGTCTATTTCTTCCTCGCTGTAACTCACCTCTTTTCCTCCTAGAGATGAAATGGCTGTGTTTCCTATTCAGGATTTCGTATTTAGCTGCCATTATGTAATTTTGCAGAAACCTTTTTGCCCTGCCTCTGCAGGGTGATCATGGCCAGTCTTAGCAGAACACAGCACTGCCTTTGAAAAGAGATCTGATTTGGCGCCGTCACTGCCTCTGCCAGGGTCTCAGAAACAGGCTTCTCCTCGGGTAGGAGTGCAAGCTGGCGGGGGTTGCAGGCATCCACCAGGACGAGTGGCCAGTCCCAGCAGGGGTGGGGGCTCCTTAAATGGACCCTGCATCTGGCTCCTCCCAGGTCAGAGGTGCTCAGGAAGGGGTGCCCAAGGCCTAGAGCGTTTGTGCATTCAGATCTCTGAGAACCAAAACAGTGCATGCTGTGCAACAGTCTCTATTTTGGAACCTAAGCTGAGAGCAGATAATGGCCACTAACATCCATGCTCACAGAGTCAGTTTTCCTATTTGGACTTTGATTTAAGTGGAGAAGACTTATCTCCAAATGAAGTACTGCTCGGGGAGTGTGCAGTGAAGAACCCGCCACCGTCCGTCTACACTCACAGTGACGGCGCCGGGAGGACCCCGACCCCCAGGCCTTCTTCTCTCCTCTCAGCCCCAGTGAGCAAAAGTCTCTGTTATTCACGCTCACCTCAGGCAAGGCCATTGTCTACTGAGTCAAAAGCCAACCTTGGAAATAGCCACTTACACAGCCATCCGGGTCTCCTGGAGCTGTCCATCCTCTGCCCCCTTGTTTGGAAGACACTTCAGCCGCGTGGGCAGCCACCTCTGAACCAAACTCACCCTCGATCGTGCAACCTCGGACCCACCTGCAGCTGCCCAGCCCCGTGCCTGGCTTGCCCCCACCACGTCCTTCTCCTCCCTGCACCCCCCCACGTGCCCCTGGACATGTCCTGGGACTTGGCAGCGCTGGACAGTGCAGATCCCAGCCCTGGCTCAAGCAGGTCCCCTCCCCGCAGCCTTCTGTCTCCCCAGCTCATGCCTTTGGGGAGAGAGTTGGGAAGCAGACCCTGGCCCAGGGCAGCCTTCCCATAAGACCACAGCCATGGTCAACAGCTTACGGAACTTCACCAGAGTCCTGAGCCTGCAGATCCAGCCAAGCACACTTGGATTCCCAGCTCACGGAACGTGTGCCGTGATGCAGGCATTTTGTTACCACGATGCTATCCAATGCAACCCACCAGAGGTTCTGCAGTGGAATTAAAGATATTTCCACAGTAAAATGTGAAATAGAGACGCAGAAACTCCACCAGAAAACGCCAAAACATAGAGAGATGGGGAGGATTTAAGTCCTAAAGATCAAACCTCCTTGCAAGTGAGAGTTCAAAGGCCTAGAGACCAGAGCCCCTTTGCCCACGTTACTAAACATCCAGAGAGTCACCACCATGTCCGAAGTCCTTTCCTGCTTCTTAATGCGGGGCAGGGCTGGGGCTTGACCACGCCGCTCACTGAGGAGTGCCGTGAGCTCCAGGAAGAATCTCCTTAGCCCAGCACTTCGATTCCCAGTCGTGGAAGGGACAGGCTTGTTAACAGACACCAGGTAAGTCCCAGAAGCATCAGAGGAGAACCTGGAGTGTCCTGGTTCACGCCTCCTCCCCTCCGCACCCCCCGCACAGAGGGTGCACACTCGCACCTGTACCTTAGCTGAACCCTCTGCCTTCGGATGACTTTTCGCTCCTCCTAATGCCCCCTCCCCAACCTTCCTGCCGTCACCCCATTTCCCCTTTTAGCTGCCTTCCCGCCCCCAGCGTTCCTGGTGACACCCGGGCCTCCCAGCAATGACAGGTGACGAGTGTGATGGATGAGGTGTCTCCCGGCATGCACACACATCCTGACTCCGGCAGCTCAGAGCCTCCTTGCCTCGGTCACCGGCAGCCACATCGCGGCTCGCACACACCCGAGGCCCTTCTACTTCTGTGTCCGTCCAGCAGAGGAGCACCAGCGCTGCCCCGCCCACCCTCGCTGCGGGCGCTTGGAGTCGGAGCGCAAGCCTGCAGATGCAAGAGGCGGGCAGCGTGGACCAGCACGGGGGCACTCCCTGGAGATGCGGTCTCGTTGGGTCAGGTCCCGAGGAACAGGGAGGGACCCTCAGGGCAGTAGCTGCATCCCAGGAGCTGAGGGAGTCGGCCAGGAACTGGAGCAGACACGTGGCTCAGAAGCCCCATGGGAGGTGGTGTTAGAGCCACAGCTGGACACAGGCCACTGCTGCGCTTCTTGGGGGGACGACCGTGTCCTGACGGCAGCAGAGGAGGAAGCGGAGACATCTGAACAGGCCCCTGGGCTCTGGGGGTGGGAGGCAGGTGGTTTAGGCAGTGTGGACGGAGGCGCAGGGAGAAGGGAGGTCAGCGGTGACCCCAGAGGTCTCTCTTGGCCGTCCAGAGGGTGATGCACATCCAGGAAGTGGGCAGCAAAGAACGTGACTGGCTGGGGCTGAGGTTAAGGAGTCCAGTCTGGACTTGAGTCCCACGTGCTTACAAGACAGGCAGGTAGAGATGTTCCAGACAGTCGGAGGTAGTGGGCTGTGGAGCTGCACCCCCTCACAGAGCCTCCCACCTGGGGCCCTTCTCCCAGGAGACCGGTTGCTGGTGGTGCTTACGGAGCCCTCGGCTCTGCCCCTCTGACCCCAAGCACAAGCCTGGTCCACCCCCCACAGGCCCCACCCCAGGCTCCAGAGCCAGCAGCCCCTGCGGGGAGCTCCCTGTCTCTCGGGCTATGGAGCCCAGTGCAGGGAGAGCAGAGGAGGGATGCAGGCCGCAGGGCGGAGGGGAAGACATGCCTGTGGGGCTTGTGGCTGCTTCCCAGGAAACCTGGCCCTGCGCTGGCCACACAGGCTCTCAGGGCGGCTGGAGGACCCACCCAGCGGCCAGCGCCTTGCAGGGACAGAGGAGCCCAGCCGCCACTTCCGCGGCCGGGGTCTGGCCAGGCTGAGTCCGCCTCTGGGAGCCCCTCGTGGAGGCCGTATCCTGTGCCTCCCCTCCCCGAGACTGGACCCTGCCCTCCAGGTCGGGGAGGGCGCCCTTGTTCTGAGTTCTGACATTGTCTCCATGACCCCCAGGGCTGGCGGCACCTTCCCGGAGGTGGCTGTGCCAGGGTCTGGCCATTCTGGGAGAGTCTGGACACCTGGGCCTTGGGGGTCTAGGGCAGTGACAGCTCAGTGTCCAAGGCCCCACGGCAGGGCCAGGACTCACCTGAGAGGCCCAAACAGGTGCCCTCTGCACACGGGCACATTCAAGGCTCCAGGTGTCCCCCCGCTGGTCTCCCCATCTGATACCCTCGAAGGCTTTCCACATCCAGGAAGCCGGCGCCCCTTCCAGGCAGGTGTGGCCCTGGCTGCTCCCATCTCTGCCAGGGGCCCTGGGGGCCCTGCCGCCCACCCGGGGGCCCACACGGCATGCTCTGCTGATCTGTCTCCTCCTCACTCATGGCCCTGAGAGGTGGGGCTGCAGGCCGTCGGGGCTCAATCTGTCCCTTCACCCAGCCCTGGGAGGTGGAAGGAAACCCAGTGGGTGCCTGGGTCCCTGACGCCTGGCTCAGGGACACACGGTGGAAACAAAGTCCCGAGGGGTGGTTTCCCGGCCCTCTGCCACACCCTGCCAAGTGGCCAGGAGACGGGATCAGTGAGGCTTCCAGCAGAAAGGGTCCACTCACAGGCACAGCAGAGGTGCCCACGGCCCAGAGGAGACAGCTGAAGGGAGCCAAGCCTGACTGCAGAACCGTGTCCATCATTGGAAGGACTGATGCTCAAGCTGGAGCTCCAACCCCTTGGCCACCTGATGCGAAGAGCTGACTCACTGGAAAAGACCCTGATGCTGGGAAAGATTGAAGGCAGAAGGAGAAGGAGACGACAGAGGATGAGATGGCTGGATGGCATCACCGACTCGATGGACATGAGTTTGAGTCAACTCCGGGAGTTGGTGATGGACAGGGAGGGCTGGCGTGCTGCGGCCCATGGGGTCACAGAGTCGGACACGGCTGAGCAACTGGCCTGCACTGGGCAGCGCCCGCCACAGGGCCACCTGGCGGCACTGGCGGGGCCAGGCACAGTGGCCTCCTGCTAGATCCCTCCTTGGCCCTGTGGCCCAGGCTGCCTCTCCTTCCAGACCCTGAGGGCAGGCCCACTTCTTCCCCAGGAAGTCACCGTCACCGAGTAAAGACGTCCCCAAACGTCCTGGCTGCTCGCGAGGCAACCGGTCACAGCTCTGTCCCGTTGCCTCCTTCAACCAGCCCCAGGCTGTGGATTTCCTTCTGGGGTCCGACTCCCCTTGGTTTGCTCCCCATGGAGGTAGGGCTTCCCTCAGTGAGGCAGATTCTTTACCACCTGAGCCATCGGGGAAGCCCGGCAGGGAAGGGAGGAAGAGTCAGGTCATATGGACGCTGTAACCGGGGGCAGGGAGTCAGAAAATCAGAAGATTATTGTTAATGAGGGAAACTCAGGGGTGGCTCAGATCGTAGACGATCCGCCTGTGATGCAGGAGACCCAGGTTCGATCCCTGGGTTGGGAAGATCCCCCAGAGAAGGGGATGGCAACCCACTCCAGTATTCTTGCCTGGAGAATCCCCACGGACAGAGGACCCTGGTGGGCTACAGTCCATGGGGTCGCTAAGAGTTGGACACGACTGTGTGATGACTTAAGCACAGCACAGGGAAAGCCAGGTGGTTCAAGTTAAGGAGTTTAGCCCTTTCTAGTGCATGGGACTGGAGAAGGAAATGGCCACCCACTCCAATATTCTAGCCTGGACAGAAGAGCCTGGTAGGTCCCAGTCCGTGGAATCGCAAAGAGTCACATAGGACCGAGTGGCTCACAGTTACGCAGGGGAAGATACAGGATCTGGGCTTACTCAGACCTTTCCTTTCATGCGCACCTCAGCTATCTGGGGCCAGATCAGTTCAGTTCAGCTCAGGCGCTCAGTCCTGTCCGACTCTGCAACCCCGTGGACTGCAGCGCTTCAGACAGGCAGCAGCAGATTGCTGCCAGATAGCAGGCACTGTTCTTCCCGAGCTCAGAATTTCACGTTTGGAGGCCAGACTCCCTGATGGCTGTGAATCCTTGCTTATCGATGTGGCTGGTTTCACACCTGCTTGACCTGGGGGCCAAGGTCTCAGCAGCCTGGAGACCATGGGGAGGAGCGAGTGGGGGGGTGCCAGGGGGCGGCCCCAGCCCTTCCCCTGACCCATCCTACCAGGGGGCTGGCTGTGCCTGTCTTCAGGGCAGGACCCCGGACTCCCCTGCCGTCCTCAGGTTTTCATAACGCACGCGACTGAGCCTCGTGATGGGGCCCTGATGGTGAGCTGCAGTGGGGTGCTCTCCCGGGTGAGCACCTCCCTCCTGCACTCCTGCTCCAGGCGCTCCCGAAGAAAAGTGAGTAAAGGGGCAAAAGGCATAGCAGACCCCAGGACGTGCCGCCAGGCCCGCATCAAGGAAGGACGTGTGGCCAGCTTCTGGGAGCAGACCCCTCCCCCATCATCTTCATCAGTCACCCTCGGGGTCAGCCTGGGTGACCATGGCGCCTGCACCCCACTCCCCTGTCCCTTCCCTCAATCCAGACGCCTTCCCTTCCCCACGTGGTCCCCAAGGGCACTTCACGGACACCCACATTCCAGACTCCATGCCTGGGTCTGTTTTCAGGGACGTCAGTTGGCAACAGGAAGGGAGGAAGGGGTCAGAGCTATAGCAGGGTCATCGCTTTTGTGTCCAGTGAGAAGAACGAAACTCAGAAAAGACAACCAGCTTGGTCAAGGAGTCCCCGTAACGACTGAAGGAAGCCGTCGGGAGCTGCCCTCCCAGCCGCGGGTGATACTGCCGGATGGCGAGGCCAGCCCTGTTCCCAGAGCGGCTCTGTCCGTCAGGCGCTGCTGCTCTGCCCTGGTTCACCCACTGAAGACTCAAGATGCCTTTATTCCCTCACGCTCAGCTTGAGAGTTGCCTCCATGGGACTGGGGTAAGAATAGGTGTTTTTCTCCCCAGAAATAGTTCTGTTCTCTTTTGGAATCGTTTCCCCCAAAACCGTCAGGGCTGACAACAAGCGGGCTGCGTTCAGATGCTTTCCCGAGGCACAGACTTCTCCATACTGACAGCATCTCCCATAAATGCTCTCGTCTCTCCTCGGGAGCTTTCTCGCCACGTCTTGCTGGGCCCACCCACTCACCCGGTCCCCTCCTTCCTGTAACTGAACGCACAGTTCATTAAGATCTTTGGTAGTGGCGGAAATGTTACCGGGGAAGGAAAAGCTGTTGACAACTTTATTTTTAAAAGTAACTAAGAATAGGGCGAACCTTGTAAAAATAGCAAGCCTGCCAACAGGATTATGCCCAAGGCCAAATTCTCCTTCTGAAAATCAGAGTTTGGGATTTAACAGGAAGGGGAGCAAAGCTTAGTCTCGGGGACGAAGATGGAACTTGGGAACACTCGGATGGGTCTCTGCCTGGGCCCCTGTGAGCAATGGCTTCTGCAGCCTGGGATCAGCTCCTTTCCACCCAGATTCATCTAAGGCAGAACCTCCTGCCCACCCACACCCTTCAGAACGCAGAGAAACTCACCTGATCCATCTGGGTTAGGTCCACGCATCAGAGACTGTCTTTGACATGATCCATATTAACACTAGAGTTTAGCAGACACAAATGGAAGGACTAGGATCCTATGAAACTCCCAAATATTTATTGGGAGGAAATTGCTCTTTCCAACACGGCTCTTGTGTTCACCTTGACCCCTGGCCAGAAGGGATGGGTGATACAGGGTAAAGATCTTCACCAGAGTGAAGCAGGGGAGACTGGCAGGTGGTGGAAGCCCCAGAACCAGGAGCCCAGTGCAGCTGAGCGGGGCTCTGGAGGTGAGGATTATGGCAAACCAGGTGTCCCGAAGGCCCTGCCCGCCTCTGTGTCCTGGGCAGCAGTTTCATCAGGCAGGGGCCCCACGAACGTAGCTTGGGTGTGCACAGGTCCTGCACGGCAGCGGGAAGCAAGGAACTGCTCCAGGAAATTGTGAACACACCTCACAGTTCTTGGATTGTCGGAAAGGCCCAGTGAGACAAGTCAGAAGCGCGGAAGATGGGGTTTAACTGAGAGGCACAAGGAGGGGGGCGTGCATGCTCAGATCCTGGAACCTTCCAAGACCTGATCCTGAGAGCTCCAAAAGGGAAGGCTTGTGGCAGCAGACCATCAAGGGCTGCCCAGGGGCAGGAGGGCGAGTGAAGAGCCCACCCATTCTTGCACCAGCCAACCTCCCACCATCAGCGATCTGGTTTTCCCTAGGTTGGCTTTGCTTCTCTAGAATAGTTTATGAATGTAACAATACAGCGTGTAACCTTTTAGTTCTGGTACCTTATCCTTGGAAAGTTGTGTGTGAGGTTCATGTATTTGTTGTGTGAATCAGTAGCTTGTGCTTTTCAAGAGCGGTGTTTCATTGCAGGGAGGTCCTGCCGTCTGTTTATGGGTCCCTGACCCTGCTCTGTCTTTAAGGAGCAGAGAGCGGAGGGTGATGGGAGGCAGGCAATCACTGGAGAAGCATGTAGGAGCTCTGGGCTTCCAGGACACTTGAGGCGTTCACTCACTAAGCATCTAGAGGGCACCTGCTGTGTCCCTGGGTCACTCCGGGGACTGAGGACACAGCAATGAACCCGGAGGAGCTGGCCAGGCAGTGGCAATGCCATGTGGCTGGGGCACTCAGCCGGAGAGGCACCGTGTTCCTTGGGGGCCCACGGAGAGACGGAAGGGGAGAGGGGACAGGAGGCAACACACCTGTGAGGCTGGGACTCCAGATCTGGACCGAATCGGATGGCCCCCTTTGTGATGCAGCCCCCCAAGTTCCAGGGATGGAGCCGACTTGCCCCACGCTTCACATCGGCCCCTGGGTTGACCCTCTGTGGTGGACAGTGTTTTGGAAGCAGGGCCTGCCGTCTGGAAGCTCCAAGACACAGCTCTACGATGGCAGTCAGATCAGATGAGGGTCTTCGGGATCGTACTTTAAATGAATAAAGGCCAAGGCGTTGATTAAACTAAACTCTGGGAACTACAAGCAGGTTTCACTGTGTCTTTCTGAGGCTGGGCCCAAAGGCCCCCTTCTGTCAGCCTCTGGTTCCCCAGGCAGGTCTGTGGAGCAGGGGTGATCATGCCCTGTGAGGCAGCATGCCCTGAGTCCACGGACAGTGGGTCTCCTGGGGCCCCCTCGGTACCCATGATGCCACTCAACTCCCACCAGCTGGCAGCTGCGTCTTTGTGCGGGGGGGATTGCCCTCAGGTGTCAGAGCCCCTCTCCCAGTGCTTGGCTTGGGCAAGTGCCAGCAAATGGTCAGCCTCAGTTCCCGTCCGCCCTGGGGCCAGCCCTGCGGCATGGCTGGTGGGTGCGGGGGTGGGAAAGCCTGGCCTGCCCTTGACCCTTGGTGGGGGCAGTTTGCATCACACCCCAGGTCCTCTGGTTACCCTGGGGGCTGACCCACCTCTCCCCACGTCTCCGCCCCTCACAGGGTAGCCACGCTTTCTGCTCCACTCATCGCCACCTCCGCGCCCTGGAATCTGCGCTCAGACTCTGCTCCTGGGGAGATGTGAAGGCACACGAGGGCTTCTTCTGTGCGTGGCTGCATCTTCAGCTCCATCTTTGCTGCGAAGGCAAACACACACTCTTCTGAATCAATAGTGGGCACTCCAGAGCTCTGTGTGCCTTTAACAAGCAGGTCTCCTGTGCCCCACACTAAAGCCTGGGACCCCAGAAAGAGCACGCATTCAAGCTTTTCACACAACAGTGATGTGGCATCGGTAGGATGCTACTCTCCCTAAGGAGAGTCTTTCATCTTCAAGAGGAAATCATGGGGACTTCCCTGGAGGTTCAGCTGTTAAGGCTTCAGCGACAAATGCAGGGGACACAGGGTCGATCCCTAGTCAATGAACTAAGATCCCCCACGCACATGCCATGGGGCCAAAAAAGCGAAAACGTAAAGCAGAAGCGATATTGTAGCAAACTCAACAGAGACTTTAAAAGTGGTCCACGTCAAAAAAATATTGGGGAGAAAAAAGGGTACCGCTGCCCTTCATCCTGGCCCTGTCCACAGGCACCAGGTCTCCTGCAGGTGGCTAGCAGAGTCCTGCACAGACTTGATGTTCTCTATCCACACCACTGATGCTTTGCGAGCTGGTGGCATTTATGTGCAAACATCCCCAAAGCTCTGCTGTGTGTGGCTGTTTCAAGCGGAGCACAAGTAGTAGCTCATTCCAGGCTGCAAAGTGGCTCCTGAATCATCCCCTGGCTCCAGATGAGAAGACTGGGGCTCAGAGAAGTTTCGTCACTTTCGCAAGGTCACACAGCTTAAGGGTCAAGCCCCAGGAATCAAGCCCAGACATTTTGCCTCCACCACCCCGGCTCTCAGACTCCCTGCTCCCAGAGCCTAAGGGCCTGACTACTTGTCTAATAAACACTCGGGAGACCAGTCACCAGGGCAGAGTAAGTAGCTCATGGGCTAAGTTACCTCCTCCGTTCATGGAGATCACGTCTCAGGCAGTGTTCTTAGACAGTCTGGCGTTACGGCTCCCTAAGCCTGAGACTGGAACGAATCAGCCCTACTTACTAAAAATGCACCCGGTACACATGCTGCCTCTCACACCTCCGCGAGGCGACTGGCAGGACCAACAGCATCTGGCCCTGGTGGCCTGGCGAGCCACCAGGAGACGCTGGGGTCACGAGGGTCGGAGTGGGGGCATCCTGGCTGGCCTGTGCCTGTCGTGGGTGATGTCGCTTTTCGAGCTCTGCCTCTGAGCCACCATCCTAGGTCCTCCAGTACTGAGGGGGCCCAAGTGGGTTAAAAAAAGACCAACAGACGCAGAAGAAAGGCCGAGAGAAGAGAACAGGTCTGCTGTTTCCTTATACAAAGGCGATGACGGCACAGGGAAAGCTCCTCAAGGAGCCTAAATGGACCCTTCTCTGCTCCCCCCTGCTTCCTGCGTGAGACACAAGGCCCTGAAGATACGGCTCACGGTCCAGGAACAGGACCAGCACAGAGTCGGACACGACCGAAGCGACTTAGCAGCAGCAGCAAGGAGGGAGGGAAGAGAAGAGACACTCGCTGAGCACCTCCTGTGTGCAGGGCACCGCCTGCATCGCTGCCCGACTGCTCCAACCCCACCCTCCCCCATCCCGGGTCCCGCCTGAATCCCTCCATCTCTACCCCCACCCTCCCCCATCCCGGGTCCCGCCTGAATCCCTCCATCTCTACCCCCCACCCTCCCCCATCCCGGGTCCCGCCTGAATCCCTCCATCTCTACCCCCCCCCCCCCCCCCCCCCCCGGCCCCGCCTGAATCCCCCATCTCCCCCCACCTCCCCTCCCGGGTCCCATCCTCCTCCCATCCTGGGTCCTGCTTACACAGGAGGAAAGGGCACATCAGGGAGGTTCCATCAGCACCAAGGCCATGCCACCAGCAAACAACCCCTGGAGCCCAGTCGGCTCCAGCTCCTCCTCCCCTCCTACTCCAGGCTGCCTCCCAGGGTTTTAGGAGTGAGGGCAGGGTGACCGGGACAGCTTCCTAGGGGCTCTGAGTCAGCTTAGGGACCACAGAGGTTAGCATCCCTGGAGAGGCTCCCTGTAAGTTGGACAGGTGAGCCTGGGCCACTCCAGGGCACCTGTGAAGCATCACTAGGACGTGTAGAGCCTGGAAGAGTCTGTGCTGAGGGGGGCACCTTCGGGCCTGAGTCCCACAGTGGGGAACATGAGGTGTGGCTGGGGGGCACGCAGGAGACAGGCCAAGGTGGGGAGAAACAGAGTAGGCCTGGCCTCACGCACCCTCCCCTCACAGGAGCGCCCCACCCCCAGCCCCAGGCACTCTGACACTTGATGGAAGAGCTTTCCCTGACCTGCTGCCAGCAGGGATGGAAAGGTGCTTCCTGATGCTGGAGACAGGGTCCCAGGGACAAGAGCGTCTGCAGGTGTCCATCAGTCCCCATCGAGATCGGCCGCAGCCCTGGGGCACAGCAGCCTGGCCCCAGAACCTCCAGTGTCGCCTGCACCAGCCGCTCCCTGGATCCCAAGGGGGACCCTCAGCCCCACGGGCAAAGCAGCTCACTCTCCCAGGAGGCCACACAGGGACCGCTTCCTGCTCCCAGCTGCCCGCACCCAGAGCCTTTAAAATCTCCTGTGCACAAGGCATCATCCAAGGCCCATGCCAGCCCCACAGCAGGAGCCACACAGGCTGAGGACCCAACTGCAAGGGATCCAGCCGGGCAGGGTGGGCACCACTCAGCCACGTGGCCTCAGGCAGCCACATCCCCGCAACCCTCGGGCTCTGCCCTGAAATGGAGAGGAGAGTCTGTCACCCACCCTGGGGTGAGCGGGTACCCGAAGACAGCATCACTGGGAGGGATCAGATTTCCACCTGACTCTGGGCCACCTGTGACCCGCCGATCGGATCATACCACCCGTAGCAGGGAAGGTGGGGAGCTCTGAGACTGGGCCTGGAAACCCTCCCCCAGAGCCCTTTGGGCCTGATAACGACCTTGGCACACAGTGGTCCAACCCCTGGGGAGGGAGGGAGACCCCAGATCAGAGATCAGCCTTCCAGACTGATCTCTGTTCCAGCTTTAACCCAATCATCTCTGTACTTCAACATTTATGGAATTGAGATTATTCCAATCAACAGATGAAGTGAGCTCTGTTCCTGGAGGTGGAGGTAGGGTGGGGATCATGTCATAATTAACAGCAAGAGAATTCAGAAAACTGGGTTATCCCACATTTCATAAACGCTGTGCCATGAAACTCTGCTCTTTCAGGAAGAATGAAAAATGCTCCCCATGAAAGAAATGCCCACTAGCTTCATTTGTGTTTCTGAAATTCGTATGTGTCACTGTCAGTTTCTGAAGCATGATGTCCATGCACAAGTGTGCACAACGTGTGTGCTGAGAGTGGCTATAATGGCAGAGACACAGGCGATCCCCGAGTCTCACCAGCCTGCGGCCACCACACAGCCACCCCCGAGGCAGGACACATGGTGCTTGCTCCACAGGGTTGCCAGCCCCCCCTTAACCAAACCTCTCAATTGTAGCATATTTTTCAGTCTCAGTGGTGTCCAACTCTTTGCAACTCCATGGACTGGAGCACACCAGGCCTGCCCATCCATCACCAACTCCTAGAGTTTACTCAAACTCATTGAGTCAGTGATGTCATCCAACCATCTCATCCTCTGTCATCTCCTTCACCTCCTGGCTTCAATCTCTCCCAGCATCAAGGTCTTTTCCAGTGAGTCAGCTCTTCGCATCACGTGGCCAAGGTATTAGAATTTCAGCTTCAGCACTAGTCCTTCCAATGAATATTCAGGACCTATTTCCTTTAGGATGGACTAATTGGATCTCCTTACTGTCCAAGGGACTCACAAGAGTCATCTCCAACACCATAGTTCAAAAGCATCAATTCTTCAGCATTCAGCTTTCTTTATAGTCCAACTCTCACATCCATACATGACCACTGGAAAAACCATAGCCTTGACTAGACGGACCTTTGTTAGCAAAGCAATGTCTCTGCTTCATCCAGCCCAGTGTTTTTCATGATGTACTCTGTATTATCTGTATGCAGATCAGGAAGCAACAGTTAGAAAGGGACATGGGACAACAGACTGGTTCCAAATAGAAAAAGGAGTACGTCAAGGCTGTATATTGTCAGCCTGCTTATTTAACTTCTAGGCAGAGTACATCATAAGAAACGCTTGGCTGGAGGAAGCACAAGCTGGAATCAAGATTGCCAGGAGAAATATCAATAACCTCAGATATGCACATGACACCACCCTTATGGCAGAAAGTGAAGGAGAAATAAAGAACCTCTTGATTAGAGTTAAATAGAAGAGTCAAAAAGTTGATTTAAAGCTCAACATTCAGAAAACTAAGACCATGGCATCTGTTCCCATCCCTTCATGGGAAATAGATGGGGAAATAGTGGAAACAGTGTCAGACATTGTTTTTGGGCTCCAAAATCACTGCAGATGGTGACTGCAGCCATGAAATTAAAAGATACTCACTCTTTGGAAGAAAAATTATGACCAACCTAGACAGCATATTAAAAAGCAGAGACATTACTTTGCCAACAAAGTTCCATCTAGTCAAAGTTATGGTTTTTCCAGTAGTCATATATAGATATGAGAGTTAAACTATAAAGAAAGCTGAGTGCTGAAGAATTGATGCCTTTGAACTGTGCTGTTGGAGAAGACTCTTGAGAGTCCCTTGGATTACAAGGAGATCCAACCAGTATATCTTAAAGGGAATCAATCCTGAATATTTATTGGAAGGACTGATGTTGAAGCTAAAACTTTAATACTTTGGCCACCTGATGCGAAGAGCTGACTTATTTGAAAAGGCACTAATACTGGGAAAGATTGAAGGTAGCAGAGGGGATGACAGAGGATGAGATAGTTGGATGGCATCACCAACTCAATGGACATGAGTTTGAGTCAACTCCGGGAGTTGGGATGGGCAGTGAGGACTGGTATGCTGCAGTCCATGGGGTCACAATGAGTCGGACACGACTGAGCGACTGAACTGAACTGAACTGAGCATATAAGTTACATCATCAGGGTGACAATATACAGCCTTTTTCACGCTCACTTCAGCTCTTTTGTGAAGGCAGTCAATGTTCCTTCAATTTACTCTACATTTTTTCTGACCAGTCTGATTCTTAATGGCTGTAGCTGACAAAGGGAAGCTTGACGTGAAAAATCCTCACTTGCTCTCTCACGAGCATCCATGCTCAGCCGCAAGGCACTCAGCAGGGTGGAGTGTCCCTACGCAGATGGCGGCTTCTTCCTCTCTCACGCAAGGCAGGGCGTGGTGCAGGTGGCCCACGGCGCAAGCCACTCTTGCTGGGCCCACGGCGCCCCTTCCCTGGCCCACGGCGCCCCTTCCCTGGCCCATGGCGCCCCTTCCCTGGCCCACGGCGCGGCGGGAAGCCACTGCAGCTGCCACAGCCATCACGGCCGCCTACCCACCAGCGGCCGGAGGGGAGGGAAGCTCAGGCACTCCTCCCTTTACAGGGCTGCACACTGCACCCCGGCCACTCTCTTTGCCAAAACCTTATCTCCCAGCCACATCTAGCTATAAGAGAAGCTGGGAAAATAGGTTTTATTTTGAGCAGCCTTGTACCCAGCTGAAATATGAACAGTGTGAGTCACTCAGTGCTCTCCAACTCTTTGCAACCCCCTGGACTGTAGCCCACCAGGCTCCTCTGTTCATGGGCTTCTCCAGGCAAGAATACTGGAGTGGGAGGCCATGCCCTTCTCCAGAGGATCTTCCCAACCCGGAGAGGGAACCTGTGTCTCTTATGTCTCCTTCATTGGCAGAGAGGTTCTTTACCACAAGCACCATCTGGGAAGTCCCAGCTAAACTGTCGGAGTACTGCTATGAGAGAAGAGAGAAAATGAATGTTGCGGGAAGCCAGCAGCCTCTTTCACAACTAATAATATGTATTAATGTCATAAATCTACTAAACTTGAATGCACTAAGTTAATTTTGTTTCTTATTTTGTGCATATACTCTTAAAAAAAAAAACGTTGCATTCCTGAGAGCAGTTTTAAGTTTACAGAACAATTGAACAGAGAGTTCCTATATATTAAACACACACACACACACAGAGGCATGCACAAAATTTTCCTTATTATTAACATATTGCCTTAGTGTGATGAATTTCTCACAGTTGATGAACCAATATTGAGACAATACTGTTACCTAAAATCCACAATTACATGAGGGGTCACTCTTTGTGTTACAAATTCTGTGAATTTGGATAAATATATGATAATGTTTAGCCACCATTACGTTGAACGTCAGGAAAGGCAGCAGTGGGGAGATACCCTTCATCCAAGGTAAGGAGCAGTGACTACACTTTGCTGGAGCAGCCATGAAGAGATACCTCACACCCAAGGTAAGAGAAACCCAAGTAAAATGGTAGGTGTTACAAGAGGGCATCAGAGGGCAGACACACTGAAACCATACTCACAAAAAAGTAGTCAGTCTAATCACACTAGGACCACAGCTTTGTCTAACTCAACGAAACTAAGCCATGCCCATGGGGCAACTCAAGACAGGCAGGTCATGGTGGAGAGGTCTGACTCAGTGTGGTCCACTGGAGAAGGGAATGGCAAGCCACTTCAGTATTCTTTCCTTGAGAGCCCCATGAACAGTATGAAAAGGCAAAATGATAGGATACTGAAAGAGGAACTCCACAGATTAGTAGCTGCCCAACACACTACTGGAGATCAGTGGAGAAATAACTCCAGAAAGAATGAAGGAATGGAGCCAAAGCAAAAGTAATACCCAGTTGTGGATGTGACTGGTGATAGAAGCAAGGTCCGATGCTGTAAAGAGCAATATTGCATAGGAACCTGGAATGTCAGGTCCATGAATCAAGGTAAATTGGAAGTGGTCAAACAGGAGATGGCAAGAGTGAACGTCGACATTCTAGGAATCAGCAAACTAAAATGGACCGGAATGGGTTAATTTAACACAGATGACCATTATATCTACTACTGTGGGCAGGAATCCCTCAGAAGAAATGGAGTAGCCATCATGGTCAACAAAAGAGTCCAAAATGCAGTACTTGGATGCAGTCTCAAAAATGACAGAATGATCTTTGTTCATTTCCAAGGCAAACCATTCAGTATCACAGTAATCCAAGTCTATGCCCCAATCAGTAACGCTGAAGAAGCTGAAGTTGAATGGTTCTATGAAGACCTACAAGACCTTTTAGAACTAACACCCAAAACAAATGTCCTTTTTATTATAGGGGACTGGAATGCAAAAGTAGGAAGTCAAGAAACACCTGGAGTAACAGGCAAATTTGGCCTTGGAATGCGGAATGAAGCAGGGCAAAGACTAATAGAGTTTTGCCAAGAAGATGCACTGGTCATAGCAAACACCCTCTTCCAACAACACAAGAAAAGACTCTACACATGGACACCACAAGATGGTCAACACCGAAATCAGATTGATTATATTCTTTGCAGCCAAAGATGGAGAAGATCTATACAGTCAACAAAAATAAGACCAGGAGCTGACTGTGGCTCAAATCAAGAACTCCTTATTACCAAATTCAGACTTAAACTGAAGAAAGTAAGGAAAACCGCTAGACCACTCAGGTATGACCTAAATCAAATCCCTTATGATTATACAGTGGAAGTGAGAAATAGATTTAAGGGCCTAGATCTGATAGATAGAGTGCCTGATGAAGTATGGAATGAGGTTTGTGACAATGCACAGGAGACAGAGATCAAGACCATCCCCATGGAAAAGAAATGCAAAAAAGCAAAATGGCTGTCTGGGGAGGCCTTACAAATAGCTGTGAAAAGAAGAGAAGTGAAAAGCAAAGGAGAAAAGGTAAGTTATAAGCATCTGAATGCAGAGTTCCAAAGAATAGCAAGAAGAGATAAAAAAGCCTTCTTCAGCGATCCATGCAAAGAAATCGAAGAAAACAACAGAATGGGAAAGACTAGAGATCTCTTCAAGAAAATTAGAGATACCAAGGGAACATTTTATGCAAAAATGGGCTCGATAAAGGACAGAAATGGTATGGACCTAACAGAAGCAGAAGATATTAAGAAGAGGTGGCAAGAATACACGGAAGAACTGTACAAAAAAGATCTTCACAACACAGAAAATCACAATGGTGTGATCACTCACCTAGAGCCAGACATCCTGGAATATGAAGTCAAGTGGGCCTTAGAAAGCATCACTACGAACAAAGCTAGTGGAGGTGATGGAATTCCGGTTGAGCTATTTCAAATCCTGAAAGATGATGCTGTGAAAGTACTACACTCAATATGCCAGCAAATTTGGAAAACTCAGCAGTGGCCACGGGACTGGAAAAGGTCAGTTTTCATTCCAATTCCAAAAAAGGCAATGCCAAAGAATGCTCAAACTACCACACAATTGCACTCATCTCACACGCTAGTAAAGTAATGCTCAAAATTCCCCAAGCCAGGGTTCAGCAATACATGAACTGTGAAATTCCAGATGTTCAAGCTGGTTTTAGAAAATGCAGAGGAAGCAGAGATCAAATTGCCAACATCCGCTGGATCAAGGAAAAAGCAAGAGAGTTCCAGAAAAAACATCTGTGTCTGGTTTATTGACTATGCCAAAGCCTTTGACTGTGTGGATCACAATAAACTGTGGAAAATTCTGAAAGAGATGGGAATACCAGGCCACCTGACCTGTCTCTTGAGAAATCTGTATGCAGGTTAGGAAGAAACAGTTAGAACTGGACATGAAAAACCAGACTGGTTCCAAATAGGAAAAGAAGTATGTCAAGGCTGTATATTGTCAGCCTGCTTATTTAACTTATATGCAGAGTACATCATGAGAAATGCTGGACTAGAAGAAACACAAGCTGGAATCAAGATTGCCGGGAGAAATATCAATAACCTCAGATATGCATATGACACCACCCTTATGGCAGAAAGTGAAGAGGAACTAAAAGCCTCTTGATGAAAGTGGAAGAGAAGAGCGAAAAAGTTGGCCTAAAGCTCAACATTCAGAAAACGAAGATCATGGCATCCAGTCCTATCACTTCATGGGAAATAGATGGGGAAACAGTGGAAACAGTGTCAGAGTTTATTTTGGGGGGCTCCAAAATCACTGCAGATGGTAACTGCAGCCATGAAATTAAAAGACGCTTACTCCTTGGAAGAGAAGTTATGGCCAACCTAGACAGCATATTGAAAAGCAGAGACATTACTTTGCCAACAAAGGTCCGTCTAGTCAAGGCTATGGTTTTTCCTGTGGTCATGTATGGGTGTGAGAGTTGGACTGTGAAGAAGGCTGAGCACCGAAGAACTGATGCTTTTGAACTGTGGTGTTGGAGAAGACTCTTGAGAGTCCCTTGGACTGCAAGGAGATCCAACCAGTCCATTCTGAAGGAGATCAACCCTGGGATTTCTTTGGAAGGAATGATGCTGAAGCTGAAACTCCAGTACTTTGGCCACCTCATGAGAAGAGCTGACTCATTGGAAAAGACTGTGATGCTGGGAGGGATTGGGGGCAGGAGGAGAAGAGGACGACAGAGAATGAGATGGCTGGATGGCATCACGGACTCGATGGATGCAAGTCTGGAGTGAACTCCGGGAGTTGCTGATGGACAGGGGAGACCTGGCGTGCTGCCGTCCATGGGGTCACCATGAGTCAGACACAACTGAGCCACTGTGAAATTTGCTGTATGAGAGAAAATGCCAAAGTACTGGACCACTGGATCCTATAGTAAGGGCTTGTTTTGCTTTCCTCGAACCTTCAGCCTGCTTTCCAAGGTGGCTGTGCCACCCTTGTCATCCCGAAGGCGATGCCTGAGTTCCTGCTGTTCCACCTCCGTGCTGGTTCTGCGCACCGTCAGAGTTCTGGACTCTACCCACTCCAATAGTTGTGCAGGGGCACTTCCTTGCTTTAATTTGCAGCTCCCCAGAGCAATGTGCTTATTTGCATCTGAATACCTTCTCTTGTGAGATTTCTCTTCAAACCTTTTACCCACATTTTAATTGGATTCTTTGCTTATTATTGAGTTTTAATAGTTCTTTGTAGATTTTGGACTTGCAGGTCCTTCATCAGATATGTGCTTTGCAAATATTGCCTCCCAGTTGGTGGCTTGTCTTTCTCCTCTTAGCAGTGTCTTATGAAGAGCAAAAGTTTTTAATTTTAATGAAGCCCAACTCATCGTTTTATTTCTTTTTATGAATCATGCTTTTGGTGTTATATCTAAAAACTCATTACTAAAGCCAAGGTCACTTAGATTTTTTCCCATGTTATTATCTGGGAACTTAATAATTTGCATTTTACACTGGGCTCTATGATCTGTTTTTGAGTTAATTTTTGTGAAAGGTGTAAGGTCAGTGTTTAGATTCATTTTTTTGCATGTGTGTCTCCTTGTGAATATTTTTGTACCATTAAATATTAATTATGAGGACTACAAAGGGACTGGGAAACATCATGATATAATGTTAAGTGGAAGGCAGCAGGCACAGCCTCCTCTCTGCAGTAGATTCAGATGTAGAAGTTAGACCTGAATTAGTAAGAGGGGACAGAGAATGGCGGATAGAGAGGAGAGGTGATGGGGGGCGTGGGAGCAGCGGTCTGCAGGGAGCCTGGAAAAGCTGATGCTGCCAAGAGGACACCCCCCACCACGCCCCGCCCAAGGCCTGTGGGAGGGGACGGAGCCTGGGGGCGGGGTGGAGCCTGGGGGCGGGGGTGGGGCCTGGGGGCGGGGATGGGGCCTGGGGGCGGGGTGGAGCCTGGGGGCGGGGCGGGGCCTGGGGCGGGGTGGAGCCTGGGGTGGGGTGGGGCCTGGGGGGCGGGGCGGGGCCTGGGGCGGGGTGGAGCCTGGGGGCAGGGGTGGGGCCTGGGGGCGGGGACGGGGCCTGGGGGTGGGGTGGGGCCTGGGGGGGGGGTGGAGCCTGGGGGCGGGGGGGGGCCTGGGGGCGGGGACCTGGGGCCTGGGGGCGGGGTGGAGCCTGGGGCGGGGTGGAGCCTGGGGGCAGGGTGGGGCCTGGGGCGGGGTGGAGCCTGGGGGCGGGGTGGAGCCTGGGGCGGGGTGGAGCCTGGGGGCGGGGACGGGCCTGGGGGCGGGGACGGGGCCTGGGGGGCGGGGTGGAGCCTGGGGCGGGGTGGAGCCTGGGGGCGGGGACGGGCCTGGGGGCGGGGGTGGGGCCTGGGGGCGGGGGTGGAGCCTGGGGGGGGGTGGAGCCTGGGGGCGGGGACGGGCCTGGGGGCGGGGTGGAGCCTGGGGGCGGGGACGGGCCTGGGGGCGGGGACGGAGCCTGGGGGCGGGGTGGAGCCTGGGGGTGGGGTGGAGCCTGGGGGCGGGGACGGGGCCTGGGGGGGGGGTGGAGCCTGGGGGTGGGGTGGAGCCTGGGGGCGGGGACGGGGCCTGGGGGCGGGGTGGAGCCTGGGGGCGGGGTGGAGCCTGGGGGCGGGGACGGGCCTGGGGGCGGGGTGGAGCCTGGGGGGCAGGGACGGGGCCTGGGGGCGGGGATGGGGCCTGGGGCGGGGGGGGGCCTGGGGGCGGGGTGGAGCCTGGGGGCGGGGGTGGAGCCTGAGGGCGGGGTGGAGCCTGGGGCAGGGTGGAGCCTGGGGCGGGGTGGAGCCTGGGGCGGGGGTGGAGCCTGGGGCGGGGTGGAGCCTGAGGGCGGGGTGGAGCCTGGGGCGGGGTGGAGCCTGAGGGCGGGGTGGAGCCTGGGGGCGGGGTGGAGCCTGGGGGCGGGGACGGGCCTGGGGGCGGGGTGGAGCCTGGGGGGGGGGACGGGGCCTGGGGGCGGGGACGGGCCTGGGGGCGGGCCGTGACCTAAGCCACCGAAGTGTCTGAGTGTCTGTGTGTGCTCACTCAATCGTGTCCCGCTCTGTGCAACCCCATGGGCTGTAGCCCACCAGGCTCCTCTGTCCCTGGAATTTTCCAGTCAGGAATACTGGAGTGGGCTGCCATTTCCTACCTCCTGACCCAGGAACTGAACTCACGTCTTTCGCGCCTCCTGCGTCGTCAGCTGGATTCTTCACCGTTGCCCCACCTGGGAAGCTTCAAGCCGCTGAGATGAGGGGAGGTCCAAACAGAGCAATGGGAAGGGAAGGACTGAGAGCCGGGCGCCTCTGCTTGTGGAGAAGAGCCTCCGCAGACTCTGAGGCCTGTGCAGCCTCGCCGGCCATGATATTAGTCATGCTCCAAGTGGCAGAGACGGGGCTCGAACTAGGTCCCTCGGGATGCAAGCTCAGGTGGATTTCAGAGTTGTAGACAGACAAGACGAGTGAGGACCCAGTGCTGGTTATCCACCCAAGGCTTTGGCCCTGATCCCCCACCTGAAAACCCTGGTCCCGAAGAACACAGGTCGTGTCACCTTAAAACAGATGCCCAGGGTGAGAGCTGCGAGTGAAGTTTTATTTGGGGCAAAATGACCGCAGCTTGGGAAACTAGTCGGGGTAGGTCAATATGTACGATTTGCTGGAGGGGGCGTTCAGTGCAATCAAGCCTTTACTTTAGGAAAGGTTTTCCGCTAGTCAAGGGGAGGTGGCGTCATCAGAGGATTTAGTGCTGTTACAGATATGAGGAGATGCATGGACTGGATTATGAAATCAGTTCCTGAAACTATCTGTCTAAAGACCTGGCCCTCTAGTTTCCTGGAGCACAGAGTGCCTCACGCTCCTCCTGAGTTCCCCTCAGAGGGCGGACAGGTCAGCAGCTGCCTCGTCGCAGTCTCCACTCAGGCAGATGTTGTTGTTGCTCAGTCGCAGGCAAATGCTGCGGGTGGGCTGAGATAAGAGGACTTTGCTTGTAAAGGTCCCGCCGGCCTAAATGACTCAAGGCGGGCAGGTCCCGTTACTCGGGCCCTGTATCTCCCCAAGTCTGGGGTCCAAGACCAGATAGTACCTGACTGGCATCCCATGTTGCTGGCCAGACCTCAATGCCTGTTCCTCCCTAGGGAGGCAGCCATTTGCCCCCATATCCCAACATCAGTTCAGTTCAGTTCATTTCAGTCACTCAGTCATATCCAACTCTTTGCAGCCCCATGAACTGCAGCACGCCAGGCCTCCCTGTCCATCTCCAACTCCCAGAGCATGCTCAAACTCATGTCCTTTGAGTCAGTGATGCCATCCAACCATCTCATCCTCTGTCTCCCCTTCTCCTCCTGCCTTCAGTCCCTTCCAACATCAGGGTCTTTCCCAGTGAGTCAGCTCTTTGCATCAGGTGGCTGAAGTATTGGAGTTTTAGCTTCAACATCAGTCCTTCCAATGAACATTCAGGACTGATTTCCTTTAGGATTGACTGGTTACATCTCCTCGCAGTCCAAGGGACTCTCAAGAGTCTTCTCCAACACCACAGTTCAAAAGCATCAATTCTTCAGCACTCAGCTTTCTTTATAGTCCAACTTGCACATCCATACACGACTACTAGAAAAACCATAGCTTTGGCTAGATGGACATTTGTTGGCAAAGCAAGGTCTCTGCTTTTTAATATGCTGTATAGGTTTGTCATAGCTTTTCTTCCAAAGAATAAAACGCCTTTTAATTTCATGACTGCAGTCACCATCTGCAGTGATTTTGGAGCCCCCAAAATAAAGTCTGACACTATTTCCATTGTTTCCTGATCTATTTTACACTAAGTGACGGGGCCAGATGCCATGATCTTCGTTTTCTGAATGTTGAGCTTTAAGCCAACTTTTTCACTCTCCTCTTTCACTTTCATCAAGAGGCTCTTCAGTTTATCTTCACTTTCTGCCTTAAGGATGGTGTCATCTGCATATCTGAGGTTATTGATATTTTTCCCAGCAGTCTTGATTCCAGCTTGTGCTTCATCCAGCCTGGAATTTTGTATAATGTGTTCTGCATATAAATTAATTATGCAGGGTAAAAATATACAGCCTTGATATATTCCTTTCCTAATTTGGAGCCAGTCCATTGTTCCATGTCTGGTTCTAGCTGTTGCTTCCTGACCTGCATACAGATTTCTCACGAGGCAGCTCAAGTGGTCTGGTATTCCCATCTCTTTAAGAACTTTACACAGTTTATTGTGATCCACACAAAGGCTTCTGCTTCACTGAAGTAGAAGTAGAAACAGAAGTAGATGTTTTTCTGGAACTCTCTTGTTTTTCCTATGATTCAACAGATGTTGGCAACTTGATCTCTGGTTCTTCTGACTTTTCTAAATCCTGCTTGAACATCTGGAATATTTTAGTTCACATACTGTTGAAGTCTGGCTTGGAGAAGTTTGAGCATTACTTTGCTAGCTATGAGATGAGTACAATTGTGTAGTAATTTAAACATTCTTTGGCACTGCCTTTCTTTGGGATTGGAATGAAAAACTGACCTTTTCCAGTCCTGTGGCCACTGCTGAGTTTTCCAGATTTGCTGGCATATTGACTGCAGCACTTTCACAGCATCATCTTTTAGGATTTGAAATAGCTCAGCTGGAATTCCATCGCCTCCACTAGCTTTGTTTGTAGTGATGCTTCCTAAGGCCCACTTGACTTCATATTCCAGGATGTCTGGCTCTAGCTGAGTGATCACACCATCATGGTTATCTGGGTCATGAAGATCTTTTTGCATAGTTCTTCTGAGCATTCTTGCCACCTCATCTTAATATCTTCTGCTTCTCTTAGGTCCCTACCATTTCTGTCCTTTATCGAGCCCATTTTTGCATGAAATGTTCCCTTGGTATCTCTAATTTTCTTGAAGAGGTCTCTAGTCTTTCCCATTCTGTTGTTTTCCTCCATTTCTTTGCATTGATTGCTGAGGAAGGCTTTCTTATCTCTTCTTGCTATTCTTTGGATCTCTGCATTCAGATGAGTATATCTTTCCCTTTCTCCTTTGCCTTTCAGTTCTCTTCTTTCCCAGCTATTTGTAAGGCCTCCTCAGACAGCCATTTTGCTGTTTGGCATTTCTTCTTCTTGAGGATGTTTTTGATCACCACCTCCTATACAATGTCACAGACCTCCATCCGTAGTTCTTCAGGCACTCTGTCTATCAGATAACATCCCTAGAATCTGTTCCTCACTTCCACTGCATAATCATAAGGGATTTGATTTAGTCATACCTGAATGGCCTAGTGGTTTTCTCTATTTTTTTCAATTTAAGTTTGAATTTTGCAATAAGGAATTTATGATCTAAGTCACAGCTAGCTCCTGGTCTTTGTGTGTGTGTATGTGTGTGTGTGTGCTGGCTGTCTAGAGCTTCTCCATCTTCAGTTGCAAAGAATATATCAATCTGATTTCGGTGTTGACCATCTGGTGATGTCCATGTGTAGAGTCTTCTCTTGTGTTGTTGGAAGAGGGTGTTTGCTGTGACCAGTGTGTTCTCTTGGCAAAACTCTATTAGCCTTTGCCTTGCTTCATTCTGTACTCCAAGACCAAACTTGCCTGTTACTCCAGAAATCTCTCTTGACTTCCTACTTTTGCATTCCAGTCCCCTAAGATGAAAAGAACATCTTTTTTTGGTGTTAGTTCTAGAAGGTCTTGTAGGTTTTCATAGAGCTGTTCACCTTCAGCTTCTTAAATATTGGTGGTTGGGCATATTGGATTACTGTGAAAATGAATGGTTTGCCTTAGAAGCAAACAGATATCATTCTGTCATTTTTGAGATTGCATCCAAGTACAACATTTGGACTCTTAGGGCTACTCCATTTCTTCTAAGGGATTCCTGCCCGCAGTAGTAGCTATAATGGTCATCTGAGTTAAATTCACCCATTCCAGTCCATTTTAGTTCACTGATTCCTAAAATGTCAATGTTCACTCTTGCCATCTCCTGTTTGACCACTTCCAATTTACCTTGATTTATGGACCTAACATTCCAGGTTCCTATGCAGTATTGCTTTTTACAGCATCAGACTTTACTTCCATCACCAGTCACATCCACAACTGGGTGATATTTTCATTTAGCTCAGCCTCTTCATTCTTTTTGGAGTTATTTCTCCACTCTTTTCCAGTAACTTATTAGGCACCAACAGACCTCGGGAGTTCATCTTTCTGTGTCCTATCTTTTTCCTTGTCATACTGTTCATAGGTTCAAGGCAAGAATAGTGAAGTGGCTTGCCATTCCCTTCTCCAGTGGACCACATTTGCCAGAGCTCTCCACCGTGACCCGTCCGTCTTGGGTGGCCCTACCAGCATGATTCATAGTCTCAGTGAGTTAGGAAAGGCTGTGGTCCATGTGATCAGACTGGCTAGTTTTCTGTGATTGTGGTTTCAGTCTATCTTCCCTCTGATGGGAAAGGAAACATAAACCCTTCAACAGCCTGAGTGGTGTCCCGATCACAAGCCCCACATGCAGGCTCCACATCCTCCTCAGGGGCCTTCTGTACCGGGACCCTCAGAGCCATTCAGAAGGGGAAGAATGCTGCTAACCATCTGAACTTCTATGAAGCCCAGATGAACCTGGTAAAAATAGAAAGGTGCTGACGACTATTTGCTATGGGTTTAAGCCAATTAGATGGTTTACTTAAAATAATAAGGCTTTGGGGGATGAAAACAGAAACTGGGATTGTATTTATGGGCTTTGAAAGAGCTTCTTCACCAGAGCCTGGATCCGTTTGCCAAAGCAGATGCTGCTGCCTGCCCTGTATATCCACCCACAGGACAAAGAGGCCACGGGTCCCACCCTGATGGGGTGGCCATAGGTCTCGTCCTGATGGAGTGGTAGTGAGTCTCATCCTGATGGGGTGGCCGTGGCCCTGCCCTGATGGGATGGTCTTAGGTCTCATCCTGATGGGGTGGTGATGGGGTGGTCTTAGGGCTCACCCTGATGGGGTGGCCGTGGGTCCTGCCCTTGATGGGGTGGCACAAAGCCCTGGAAACACCCCTACTTTCCTGTGTGGAAGTGCTTGTGGTGAGTTCCATGGAGAACTCTAAGGGGTCCCCTGGTCTGCTGGGCTGTTGGGGATCCCCATTTTCTTTTGTCTGGAGCATGGAGGTTGGAAGTGGAGCTGGGGGGCGGGCAATCCAGAGGGAAAAAAAATGCACGTGTCAGCAGGGGACTTGGGCACCTTGAGCAGTGAGAACTTCCTCTCCAGACTCTGTCCCAGGATGTGGACCAAGGTCTGCAGCGGGGGGCATCTAGGATCGTCTGCCGTCTTCCCTCCACCCCAGCATCCTGGCCTCCTGGGGCTGCGTGGACCCTCCGCAGTCACTAAAGCTAAACTTCCCCTCCCACCCCCATCTAGGAAGCCTCCAGATGAGCCCAGACAAATGGACAGCCTCTTTCTGCTCCAAGCTGCCCATGGACTGGGAGCCTGCTGGCAGCCCAGCACATATGAACTGTTCCGAAAGTCACACATTCTTTTATATTAATGAGAACCTGCTGTCTGGACACAGCCATCTGTCAGAGCCACGTCTCTTCCCCACAGTCAGCCGCGCAGAACAGACTTGCTCCCACGTCCTCGCAAAGGGGATGGGTCCTGGGTGTCTGAAAGTGACTATCCTCTCCCCGGTGTCCCCCACTGCCTCTGCAGCCTTAGGAGAGGAAAACTGCCTCCTCAGAGGCACCCACTGCTTGTCAAGTGTTTTATTTGGGTCAAAGCATGGTCACTCCCATTTAGAGATGAAGAAGCTGGATTTGGAGAAATAATCGGCTCACCCAGCAAGAAGATCAAACCAGTCAGTCCTCAAGGAAATCAATCCTGAATGTTCATTGGAAGGACTGAGGCTAAAGCTGAAACTCCAGTACTTTGACCACCTGATGCAAAGAACCGACTCATTAGAAAAGACTCTGATGCTGGGAGGGATTGGGGACAGGAGGAGAAGGGGACGACAGAGAATGAGATGGTTGGATGGCATCACCAACTCGATGGATGAGTCTAAGCAAGCTCCGGGAGATGGTGAAGGACAGGGAAGTCTGGTGTGCTACAGTCCAGGGGGTCGCAGAGAGTCAGACACGACTGAGCGACTGAACAATAACAACCATCCAGCTCGCCCGGATCCCACAGGGAGGAGACGCCGATGCAGACTCAGTCTGTTTGGCTCTGGAGCCTGCGCTCTCTACACAGTGCGGTGATGGCTTCTTGTAGGTGCTGAACACGCCCCGTTTCGCCAGCGCCCCCACAGGGGGGCAAAGGCCGCAGTCCCTCGCCCACTGCTGGCCCTCTTCTGCTGAAGTTAGCTAAATGCCGCACTTCAGTGGCGAAGGCAGCCTGGGCCTCCTTTCCTCCCCCGCATCTTGTAGGAAGGCGTTCAGGTCAAACAACAGCCTGTTAAACTGTCTTAAGCAAATAGGGCAGTTTGAGACCCTGCGGTGGGCAGTCCAGGCTGGCACAGCGGCTCAGAGGTGACAGTGCCCCCCAAGCTCATCCCCTGTCAGCGTCTTGTCTGCAGCAGGTGTTTGCAAGAGGCTCTGCGCCTCCAGGCTTGACATCCTTCAGGGAGAAGGACAGACAAAGCCTTTCTTCTCAGGCTGCTCTGTCTTTATTCCAGAAGGGAAGAACCCCCCACACACTTCCTCCCACGTCTCAGCCAGAACAAGGCATTACGCCCTGCGAAGACCAACCCATGGCCAGGAGAGCTGAAATGAGCAGGGCTGGTTTAGATCAATCATGCTTCTCTCCGAGGACAGGCTGGGCACCGTCCTGCCTGCACCCCCGTCCCTGGAGGCTCCCTAGAGGCCAGGAGCTCTGGGTAGGCATGAAGGAGGCCATGCAGGGTGTCAGTTTTGCCGTCTAAAATGTAATCATCCTAAAAGCCTCCGCTGGAAGCATTTCCTTTTAAGAGAAGATCAGAAATTTTAGCAATTTGCACTGGAAACCATACTAAACAGTGCAATTAAAGCAAGAAATGTCTTTTCTTTTTCAAAAATAGTATTTAATAGGTTTCTGACAATGTGGATCGTTTTGCACGTTGCTTTATAAACTTGAAAGCATTAATAAACTGATTTATTTTTAAGGAAAAAAAGAAATAAATTTTAGCAAGAGTCACAGCAATCTAATACTGGAATCTCAGGCACCTCCTGCCAGTCGGCCTTAGTGTCCACAGTAGGGTCGGCAGAGAGAGGTCATCAAGGTAAATACGGGCGGTGGAGGGAAGGAAGGACAAGGAAGGGGGTGAGGAAGAGAGGCGAGGGGGTAGAGGAGGGAAGGACGTGCGGGCGGGGAGAGCGGGCATGGCCGGGTGATGGGTGTGGGTGGGGCTTGGAGTCGTGAGAGGATGAGTGGACGGGTGGATGCAGGAAAGCACGGATGGCGTGTGGGGGGCGGGCACATGGAAGGGAGAAGGGAAGGGTGGTGGATGGCTGAGTGGATGGAGGGAAAGGTGAATGGACTGGGGGAGGGGGAAAGGAAGGGAGGGAAGGATTGCAGATGGTGGGTTTGTGTAAGGATGGGAATATGACCGGATAGACGGACAGATGGATGGGTGGGTGGGTGCACGGCTGAAGGTGAGCTGCTTCACGGGGCTTCGTTTAGAAAAGGCTTGTTCTGCTCATCTCAGCTCTCGAGGACCCCCGGGGGCTGCCGAATGCTCTCTGTCTTAGACTCCTCGGAGTGGGCTGTCAGAGCCGGGAGCCTCACGCAGCTCCCAGCGGGGGCAAGGGCTGGCTGCCCTGACCCCTTGCAGGCTGCCTCAGTGGGGTAGACAGCAGCCCTCTCGGGAGCGGCCTGTTTCTCCCGGGCGCTGCCTTCACGTGAGGCCGCCAGCGATGAGGCTGGTCCACCCGTGACAGGCTCACTGTCCCCACGGGGGCAGCAGGCAGGGGCTCAGAGCACCCAGGTCAGCCTGGGGCTGTGGTGCAGGTCCAGCAGGGGCCGCCGGGCTCCCTGTGACCCCCGAGGGGGCTGCACCCAAGCTGGGCCCATTAATCTCCATCAGAGGAGCTGGGAAGGGGCGGCGTCCTGCTCAGAGGCTCAGAAGGAAAGCATCAGAGCAAAGGGGGACACGGCAGGGCCCCAGACTCCTGCTCTGGGAACCCCAACCTCCCACCGCCTGGCTGCCCGGGGGGGGGGCCGTGACCACCCCCACCTCAGCTGGCACTGCAGGGCCCTGGCAGGCCCCTCTCTAGGGAAAGGGCAGCTCTTGATGTGGCAGGTGGTCCCTGAGGCAGGGGAGGGGACATTCAGCCCCCAGACCCCCACCATCCTCCAAACAGCGAGCAGAAGCCTCCAGGCCTCCCCAGATCACAGAAAGCCAAGGCGGCAGACCAGGCCCCTTCTGAGGGTAGGTGTGGGGGCCTGCCCCCAAATCCCGGGAGCAAGCGGGGTGCCCGTGCCAGGTGGGCACCCAGGGGTCGCCCCGGGGGGCTCCGAGACCTGGAAGCCCAGCCACATGGAGCTGGGAGCAGGTCTATTTATGGGCAGCCTGAGCTGTGCACGGTTTTTCTTGTTTTCCCTCAGATCTCAGCAAAGTCCTTTTGGAAAATTCCAGGCTGGCTCAGCTGTGCTGAGAACAGGGGACGTTTGAGAGGCCGTGTCTGAGGGCACCTGTGATCAGAGCCTGCATGTCCCAGGCTGAAGGGGGTGGGGATGAGCAGAAGGGAGATGCCTGCGTGGGAGTCGGGACACACAAGGGGTATCCTCCCGGCTGTTCCCAGAGAGCCTTCAGCTCAGATCTCAGGAGCTCTGGGGCCTTGGGGAACTTTGGATCATGATTACCAGGGAAGGTTGCCTCTTACAGGCTAAGGGGAGCTGTTTTGGACAGGTAGAGCACCCTGGAAGGTGGGACGCCCTGGACAGGTGGGATGCCCTGGACAGGTGGGGTGCCCTGGGCAGGTGGGAGGGGGGTGCCTTGGACAGGTGGGATACTCTGGACAGGTGGGGTGCCCTGGGCAGGTGGAATGCCCTGGGCAGGTGGGATGCCCTGGACAGGTGGTGTGCTCTGGACAGTTGGGAATGCCCTGGACAGGTGGGGCACCCTGGACAGGTGGGATACTCTGGACAGGTGGGATACTCTGGACAGGTGGGGTGCCCTGGGCAGGTGGAATGCTCTGGGCAGGTGGGATGCCCTGGACAGGTGGTGTGCCCTGGACAGTTGGGAATGCCCTGGACAGGTGGGGCACCCTGGGCAGGTGGGATACTCTGAACAGGTGAGATACTCTGGACAGGGGGTCGCCCTGGACAGGTGGGATGCCCTGGGCAGGTGGGACACCCTGGGCAGGTGGGATGCCTTGGACAGGTGGGATACTCTGGACAGGTGGGGTGCCCTGGGCAGGTGGAATGCCCTGGGCAGGTGGGATGCCCTGGACAGGTGGTGTGCTCTGGACAGTTGGGAATGCCCTGGACAGGTGGGGCACCCTGGACAGGTGGGATACTCTGGACAGGTGGGATACTCTGGACAGGTGGGGTGCCCTGGGCAGGTGGAATGCTCTGGGCAGGTGGGATGCCCTGGACAGGTGGTGTGCCCTGGACAGTTGGGAATGCCCTGGACAGGTGGGGCACCCTGGGCAGGTAGGATACTCTGAACAGGTGAGATACTCTGGACAGGGTGTCACCCTGGATAGTTGGGATGCCCTGGGCAGGTGGGACATCCTGGACAGGTGGGGCACCCTGGACAGGTGGGATACTCTGGACAGGTGGGACGCCCTGGGCAGGTGGGACACCCTGGACAGGTGGGACGCCCTGAACAGGTGGGGCACCCTGGACAAGTGGGATACTCTGGAGAGGGGGGTCGCCCTGGACAGGTTGGACGCCCTGGGCAGGTAGGACACCCTAGACAGGTGGGATGCCCTGGGCAGGTGGGAATGCCCTGGACAGGTGGGATACCCTGGACAAGTGGGACACCCTGGACAGGTGGGATGCCCTGGACAGGTGGGACACCCTGGACAGGTGAGGTGCCCTGGACAGGTGGGACACTCTGCACAGGTGGGATGCTCTGGGCAGGTGGGATACCTTGGACAGGTGGCATGCCCCGGACAGGTGGGAATGCCCTGGACAGGTGGGATACTCTGGACAGGTGGGACACCCTGGATAGGTGGGATGCCCTGGACAGGTGGGACTCCCTGGATAGGTGGGAATGCCCTGGACAGGTGGGACTCCCTGGATAGGTGGGAATGCCCTGGACAGGTGGGACTCCCTGGATAGGTGGGAATGCCCTGGACAGGTGGGACTGCCCTGGATAGGTGGGGATGCCTTGGACAGGTGGGACTCCTGGATAGGTGGGATGCCCTGAGCAGGTGGGATGCTCTGGACAAGTGGGTTGCAGGCCAGACCTCCTCCTGAGTCACCCTGAGCAATTTCCAACTTCCTGAGCCATAGCCCTGTCTGCGGCAGAGGACCCAGGTCAGGGGACCAGACGCCACAGTGAAACCCAGCACACAGTGGGCTTTCATGGAGGGACCACCAGGATGTTGTCCAGGAAAGAGGCCAAGGACTTTCAGGGGCAGAGAGGCTGTATCCACACATGCCCACACATGTGCACACGCCCTGGCTCACCTCCCACACATGCCCACACATGTGCACACGCCCTGGCTCACCTCCCACACAGGCACACACATGTGCACATGCCCACACATGTGCACACGCCCAGGCTCACCTCCCACACAGGCCACACACATGTGCACATCCCACCTGTGCACCACCCTGGCTCACCTCCCACACATGCCCACACATGTGCACATGCCCTGGCTCACCTCCCACACATGCACACACAAGTGTGTACACACACACATACTGCTGGTTAGTGACAGAGCCAAAACTCACACTCCCTACCATCCTCCCTTCTCCCACCACAGACTGCAACCACCTATGATATTCAGGGTGGAAATTTCCAGAATAACAACAAAATGAGAGGAGCAGAGTAGAGAGGGAAGACTCAGAACACAGGATCTGAGAGGGAGATTCTGCCTGTCTCCTGTTGTCGGCAAATGGACCAAGACTCCACACCAACTGTCCACACCACACGGGACCCCCTCCCACTGAGGCAGCACAAGACAGACGCTGAGTGGAATCTGGAAGCATCGGGGCGGCAGGAGTGGACGCTGGAGGCCTCGGGCGGCAGGACTGGACACTGGAGGCCTCGGGGGCGGCAGGAGTGGACGCTGGAGGCCTCGGGGCGGCAGGAGTGGAAGGCCTCCAGGTGGAGGCCTCGGGGGCGGCAGGAGTGGACGCTGGAGGCCTCGGGGCGGCAGGAGTGGAAAGTGGAGGGCCTCAGGGTGGCAGGAGTGGACGCTGGAGGCCTCAAGGCGGCAGGAGTGGAAAGTGGAGGCCTCGGGGCAGCAGGAGTGGATGCTGGAGGCCTCAGGGTGGCAGGAGTGGAAAGTGGAGGCCTCGGGGAGGCAGGAGTGGAAAGTGGAGGCCTCGGGCGGCAGGAGGTGGAAAGTGGAGGCCTCGGGGTGGCAGGAGTGGACGCTGGAGGCCTCAGGGCGGCAGGAGTGGACGCTGGAGGCCTCGGGGCGGCAGGAGTGGACGCTGGAGGCCTCCGGGGCGGCAGGAGTGGATGCTGGAGGCCTCGGGGTGGCAGGAGTGGACGCTGGAGGCCTCGGGGTGGCAGGAGTGGAGGTGTGGAGGCCTCGGGGAGGCAGGAGTGGAAAGTGGAGGCCTCAGGGCGGCAGGAGTGGAAAGTGGAGGCCTCAGGGCGGCAGGAGTGGAAAGTGGAGGGCCTCGGGCGGCAGGAGTGGACGCTGGAGGCCTCAGGGCGGCAGGAGTGGACGCTGGAGGCCTCGGGGTGGCAGGAGTGGAAAGTGGAGGCCTCGGGGGAGGCAGGAGTGGAAAGTGGAGGCCTCAGGGCGGCAGGAGTGGAAAGTGGAGGCCTCAGGGGCGGCAGGAGTGGACGTGGAGGCCTCAGGGCGGCAGGAGTGGAAGTGGAGGCCTCGGGGGGCAGGAGTGGAAAGTGGAGGCCTCGGGGAGGCAGGAGTGGAAAGTGGAGGCCTCAGGGCGGCAGGAGTGGAGAGGTGGAGGCCTCGGGAGGCAGGAGTGGAAAGTGGAGGCCTCGGGAGGCAGGAGTGGACGCTGGAGGCCTCAGGGGGCAGGAGTGGAAGAGTGGAGGCCTCGGGCGGCAGGAGTGGAAAGTGGAGGCCTCGGGGGCGGCAGGAGTGGAAAGTGGAGGCCTCAGGGCAGCAGGGTGGACGCTGGAGGCCTCGGGGTGGCAGGAGTGGAAAGTGGAGGCCTCGGGGTGTCAGGAGTGGAAAGTGGAGGCCTCGGGAGGCAGGAGTGGAAAGTGGAGGCCTCAGGGCAGCAGGGGGGGCGCTGGAGGCCCAAGGTGGACAGGGTGGGTGGAGGCCTCGGGGCGGAGGGTGGCGGGAGGCCTCGGGGTGGCAGGGGTGGAGGGGTGGAGGCCTCGGGAGGCAGGAGTGGAAAGTGGAGGCCTCGGGGCGGCAGGAGTGGAAAGTGGAGGCCTCGGGGTGGCGGAGTGGAGCTGGAGGCCTCAGGGGTGGCAGGAGTGGAAGGTGGAGGCCTCGGGGTGGCAGGAGTGGAAAGTGGAGGCCTCGGGGCGGCAGGAGTGGACGGTGGAGGCCTCGGGGTGGCAGGAGTGGAAAGTGGAGGCCTCGGGGTGGCAGGAGTGGAAAGTGGAGGACTCGGGGCGGCAGGAGTGGACGCTGGAGGCCTCAGGGCGGCAGGAGTGGAAAGTGGAGGCCTCAGGGCGGCAGGAATGCACAAGGTTCCACCTCTTACGAGTGCTCAGTAGCTTCAGTCATGCCCAGCTCTTTGTGACCTGATGGACTCTAGACGGCCAGGCTCCTCTGTCCTTGGGATTCTCCAGGCAAGAATACTGGAATAGGTAGCCATGCTCTCCTCCAGAGAATCTTCCCAACCCAGGGATCAAACCTGGGTCTCCTGCATTACAGGCAAATTCTTTACTGTTAAGCCCCCTCTCTTACAAGAGACTAGACCCAAACTCCAAACTCAGGATCAAACAGAAGGAAGAAATTGGCAACATTCCGTATGATAAAGACTGCAGCTGGACTTCATCCCCTCTTCCTGGATGGAATCTCTAAATCTTTGGGATTTCCAGAATGGTAAAGCATCTCTGTTACTCGTGGGGAACTGTGGACCGCATCTGAGCTTGCCCTCATGAGTTGATGCCTCTGGGCCCAAAGATGGTCTGTGTGACAGAGGTGATATAGGACAGGGCTGGCCTCACCAGAAACACTGGACATGAGGTCAAAGGGCTGGGGCTTTGAGCCACAGGTATCAGCCCAACCCCCCACCCCCACCTCGGGGAGGAGATGGGGCTGGAGCTTAATGACTGGCTGATGAACGCGGTCAACCTGACTGACATGATGAAATCCCCCATCAGAACTTTGGCACTGCAGCTCCCATGAGCCTCCCTGGTTGGCGAAGTCCTGTGTGCCATCAGCCAGGATGCCCTGGGGGGTGCAACTCTGGGGGCCCCAGGAGCTTCTTTCAGGGGACCCTCCCAGACTGCTGAGCGCCACTGCTTGGCTGGTTCTCACTTGTGTCCCTTTGCTGTAATAAAACTGCGTTGCTGTTGTTCAGTCACTCAGCTGTGTCCGACTCCTCGCGACCCCATGGACTGCAGCGCGCCAGGCCTCCCTGTCCATCACCAACCCCCGGACCTTGCTCAGACTCATGCCCATCAAGTCAGTGACGCCGCCCAACCGCCCCATCCTCTGCTGTCCCCTGCCTCTGCTGCCCTCGATCTCTCCCAGCACCAGGGTCTTTCCCAATGAGTTGGTTCTCTGCATCAGGTGACCACAGTACTGGAGCTCCAGCATCAGTTCTTCTGATGAATATTCAGAGTTGATTTCCTTTAGGACTGACTGGTTTGATCTCCTTATGATATAATAAAATGAAAACCACAGGTATTAGCACTTTCTTGAGTTATAAGTATTATCAAACCCAAGGAAGTCCGTGGAGACACCGCCCCCCCCCCAGATTGCAGAAGTGAGGCCTAGGCACCAATTTTGCAGCTGCCGTCTGAGGCGAGGGCGTCTTGGAGAGGACAGTCTCTGCACCTGGGCATCTGGCATCAGGAGTCACCCCACACGCACGTGACCCACAACAGCATTGGGATGTCATCATTCATTATCCTCCAAGAGTTACTGGACGAAAGCAAATAAAACACGGATTTGGCCATGTTGATTTTTAATGCTTCATATTTCAATTTAAATAGAATTAAGTGGAATAAGGTGTCAATACACCTTGTTGATATCTTACTTCTACGCTGTGGCTGTATTGTAATCCCATACAGGCTGAGTGAAATAGATGAAAATGAAAGTCTGCAACTCCTGGAAAGATCTGAAGGACATGAAAGAAACACAGAGCATTTAGTAAAGACCTGCTGAATTTCTTGAATCTCTCTCTCACCCTTTAGGATACAGGATGGAGAAAGTTGAGGTAGCAGAGAATTATTGGAATAATGCAATTATAAAGTAAATAATACCAGAAAGATATAGGGTTTGTATTATTTCCAATAATTCATGGGCGCTACAAAACGTATCTTCATTGATACTACAAAAATGCTAACAAATTTTCAAAAGCAGAAACTGCACAGGGCACGCTGGCTCACTGGATTTAGAATTTATCCTAAAAGCAAACACAGAGACAGACACACACAATGTCTGTGACAAGCACCTGGGGAGAGGCCAGCACGGCCTTCCGAGGTGAAGCTAGGTCTCCTCGTGTAAAAGGCTGGGGGTGGGAGAGAGATCATGCCATCCTGGGCATCAGGGGTAAGAGCGGCCCCCGGGAAGGGTGCCTGCCCCCTCCCTGCCCCCCCTTGCACCCCTATTTCACCTCCCAAGTTCTCCCCAGCGCCCCTTTTGCCCCTGTGCTGGCCAGGCCCCTATGCGGGGACGCACTCCCTGAGATCCATCTCCCAGGGCACTT
Source organism: Nanger dama (assembly GCA_917880005.1). Classification (NCBI taxonomy): domain Eukaryota; kingdom Metazoa; phylum Chordata; class Mammalia; order Artiodactyla; family Bovidae; genus Nanger; species Nanger dama. Next base: position 1,895,661 of record CAKJTW010000046.1, on the reverse strand, counting down.
TCTCTGTCCCCAAAGCTGGGGCAGGTCCCTCAAGGACTCCTGCGGTACGCCAAGGTCACACCTTTTTCCTAGGCTGCAGTGCAGGCCCTGGACATGCCTCTGTCCTTCCCACAAGACAGAGAGACCCTTGGGATAAAACCCTGCCATATTCACAGCTGTGGACCCCTGAGGAACAAAGCCCCTCTACACAGGAGGCCTGCACAAAACACTTTTGAATGCGTTAATATCCAGAAATGCAGATCATTTCCTTAGAAGCATGAAAAATAAAAAACTCAAGATGTCTGTGAAGGACATGTTTCTTAGAACATTTCAGTTCAGTTCAGTCTCTCAGTCGTGTCTGACTCTTTGCGACCCCCATGGACTGCAGCAATCCAGGCCTCCCTATCCATCACCAACTTCCCGGAGTCCACCCGTCCACCCAAACCCATATCCATTGAGTCAGTGATGCCTTCCAACCATCTCATCCTCTGTCTCCCCTTCTCCTCCTGTCTTCAATCTTTCCCAGCATCCAGGTCTTTTCAAATGAGTCAACTCTTCACATCAGATAGCCAAAGTATTGGAGCTTCAGCTTAAGCATCAGTCCTTCCAATGAATATTCAGGACTGATCTCCTTTAGGATGGACTGGTTGAATCTCCTTGCAATCCAAGGGACTCTCAAGAGTCTTCTCCAACACAGCAATTCAAAAGCATAATTCTTCTGCACTCAGCTTTCTTTATAGTCCAACTCTCACATCCATACATGACCACTGGAAAAACCATAGCCTTGACTAAACAGGCCTTTGTTGGCAAAGTAATGTCTCTGTTTTTTAATATGCTGTCTAGGTTGGTCATAGCTTTCCTTCCAAGGAGTAAGCATCTTTTAATTTCATGGCTGCAGTTATCATCCACAGTGATTTTGGAGCCCCCAAAAATAAAGTTAGCCACTTTCCACTATTTCTCCATCTATCTGCCATGAAGTGATGGGACCGGATGCCATGATCTTAGTTTTCTGAATGTTGAGCTTTAAGGCAACTTTTTCACTCTCCTCTTTCACTTTCATCAAGAGGCTCTTTTTAGTTCCTCTTCACTTTCTGCCATAATGGTGGCGTCATCTGCATATATGAGGTTAGTGATATTTCTCCTGGCAATCTTGATTGCAGCTTGTGCTTCTTCCAGCCCAGCATTTCTCATTATATACTCTGTATATAAGTTAAATAAGCAGGGTGACAATATACAGCCTTGACATACTCCTTTTCCTATTTGGAATCAGTCTGTTGTTCCATGTCCAGTTCTAACTGCTGCTTCTTGACCTGCATACAGGTTTCTCAAGAGACAGGTCAGGTGGTCTGGTATTCCCATCTCTTGTGGAATTTTCCAGTTTGTTGTGATCCACACAGTCAAAGGCTTTGGCATAGTCAATAAAGCAGAAATAGATGTTTTTCTGGAACTTTTAAAAACATCTCTTAGGGCATTTAAAAAGTAGATGTCTGAGCTGGAGACAGTGGCCTGCCTGCTCCTCCGCTGGGTGGACTTGGGTAAGTGGCTTGACTGTGCTTGGCCTCAGCTTTCTCATCTGTACAGTGGGGGCAGCTGATGGCCCCTGCTCTTCAGGGTTATCGCAAGGGTTAAATGGATTAATGTACAAACCACCTGGAGCAGGCAGGGTGCAAACTGTGTGCTGGAGAGGGGCTCTTGGGGGTGGGCGTGTGGTACTCCCAGCCTGACTCACCTCCTGTCTGGTGAGTCAAGCCCTGACTGGGATCCCGGGCCCCTAGGCATCCCTCTGGTTAGGAGGTGATGCTCTGACCCCGAGTGGCTGGGTGGGGAGAGGGTATCGCCGTCTGGGGGCCACACACCCCCGCTTTCACGGCTCACAGCTCCTCTCACCCTGCTGACATGAGGGCGTGTGTCTGCACGTGGGCCCTACATTTCCACCGGCAAGGGAGCCCAGCTGGGGACCTGTCCCTCCTGCACCCCACCCCTGCCCCGCGCAGCGTCAGGAGCCAGGCGAGGAGTGAGCGCCCCTGTGTGCCCTCCCCCATTATAAGCCCAGCGCTGCCCGCTGACCCCCAGGGTGTCAGGATGGCCCCGCAGGAGCAGCGCACTCCTGCTGCCCGCCACACACACCTTGGCTCACCTCTTACTTGACGGCCCTTGTTTCCATTTTTTTGGGTGCTGTGGACATCTGTCCATTTCTTCACACCCACCCCTCCCCAGCACAGATTTCCCCTGAGGACACAATGTGCTGCTGCTGCTGCTACTGCTGCTAAGTCACTTCAGTCGTGTCCGACTCTGTGCGACCCCGTAGACAGAAGCCCACCAGGCTCCCCCGTCCCTGGGATTCTCCAGGCAAGAACACTGGAGTGGGTTGCCATTTCCTTCTCCAGTGCATGAAAGTGAAAAGTGAAAGTGAAGTCGCTCAGTCGTGTCTGACTCTTAGCAGCCCCACGGACTGCAGCCCACCAGGCTCCTCTGTCCACGGGATTTTCCAGGCGAGAGGACTGGAGTGGGCTGCCACTGTCTTCTCCGAGGGCACACTCCCCACTGTGAAGCCATTGCGTGTCTAGAGGGGGCCACCCGGACCCACATCCCAGGTGGGTCAAGGCCCTTCCCGTGGGCTCCGGGCCCATGATTGGGATGTGGTCCCAGGGGGACATCTTCTGTGGAAACTCCCCTGCAAACCCCACTCCATGCATCTTCCCGCAGCTGGTGCTGACCCCTGGGGAGGCAAAGTGGACTGAGTCAGAAGCAGCAGAGACGGAGGACCCGGAAGGCTGCGCCGACCCGGGAGCCCCTACCCCGTGAAGCCCGGGTCTCAGCCGCCACCTGAACGCAGCTTAGTCTCTTTTTTTAGTTTTTCTTTCTTTTTAGGTAGAGGATGATTGCTTTACAACATTGTGATGGTTTTTGCCACACGTTAACATGAATCGGCCACTGGCATCCGTGTGTCCCCGCCCTCCTGAAGCCCCCCACCGCCCACCCCATGCCCCAGGTTGCCACAGAGCGCCAGCTCTGGGTCCCCGCATCGTACACCGAGCTCCCGCTGACGGCCTGTTCTGCCCATGGGAGCTCTTCTCCCAGAGCCTCCCGCCCTGTCCCTGCCTCACTGCGCCCACAAGTCTGTTCTTTGTCTGTGTCTCCTTTGCTGCCCCACACAGCATCATCTGTACCATCTTTCTAGGCTCCATATAAATGTGTTAAGATGCGACACTGTCTTCCTCCTTCTGACGTACTGCAGCCTGTACCACACGCTCTCGCTTACCTGACTCAAATGGCTCCTTTCTGCAGCTGCATAATAGTCCGCTGTGCGCACGCGCCACGGCTTCCTTGTCTGTTCGTCTGCTGAGGGCCATCTAGGTTGCTTCCACGTGCCGTCTGAACGCTGAGGCGTCTTTTTGATCCCTTGTTATGGCAAATCCCTGATGAAGTTAGATAAAGGCCAGAGGAAACAAGATATTCCTAAGAGCGGGGAGGGACATAGTGACTGGAAGTCGGCAGTTCTTGGGTGAAGGAAGGAACACGCCTGCACTGAAAGGCGTAAAGGTGGAAACAGCCGTGGAATCAGAAGAAAACAGTGGCTATTATTAGCTCTGCATTAATTTGCATATTTTATATCATTCCAACCAAGAACCTCCATAGGGATTATCATGAGAATGTGATACGATTATTCCTACATTAATTGTGGATAAAAAGAACACTCTGATATTTTCAGTATATAAACAGAGACCAGCAAGAGGGAGCTTGTCTACCAGATACCAACCTGCATTCACCTGGGACCGGCAATGGGTAGAGCGAGCCCTGGAGAACGGGAGCCACTCACGGGAGAGCACCCGCCACTCTCAGAGCCGCCTGCTCGACGGGGACGAAGCCGCGGGGACGATGGCGCCTTCACAACGGGAGGTGGATGGTCGGCCTTCAGAGCGAAATTCAGGGAATCCTGGCTTCACCGTCTACGTGGCCCAGATGGCTTCCAAATCACTGAAGAGTTGCAGGCTTGAAAACAGCCCACTGACAGGGAGCACTTAGCTGCCTGAGGCGTGGAGGGCGTCAGGGAGGAAAGGAAAGAGGTCTTCTCGAGTAGAATAGGGAGAGGGAGGCGGGGGTCCACGCTGGCCCCGCTGTTGGCCGACGTCCTCTTTTCCTTACTCTCTTCAGTGAATGGTCGCCTCTCGTCGCGCCTCGTCTCTCCACTGGCAGTTGTTTCTGAGCATCCTGGGGTCCTCCGAGCGCCCGGTGCTGCACGCTTTCAAGTTGCGGGAAGGGTGGTGGGCTCACCAGGCTCTGTGAAATCTGGGAACAGAGCCCTCGAGGACACTGAACCTTTTGGAGAGTCCTATGGTGTTGGATTTTAGAGTTTTTGAAAGGGGCGATTTGTTTTACTTTAGCCTCTCAACAGGACGGAAGGAGGAAAAATCCTTTCAACCCAAAACAGAAAGGGTGAGGAGGGGGGGCCGGTGGTGGGGAGAGAAAATGTCAAATCTGCAATTGTGCAGCATTTTAAATTATCTGAGCACTTGCTCTAATTAGTATTCTAAACTAGACAAGAGCAGAAAGTCAAAATCTACATTTAAATTAAGGTCTTCACAACCCCTGACCCTAGGCTCCTGTCTGCTTGGGGCTTCCTGGGGCCCAGGGGACTTGGAGTTCAAGGCCCCAGAGGACTCCCCGGGATGCTGAGTGGGAGGAGGGTGGTGGATACTGTAGGTGGACTTGCCCCCCGGCCCCGCTGCTTGAAAGCACAGGTGTGTGGGGGTGGGAGGGTCAGCCCGAAGGGTCAGCCCACCACCTGCAGGGAGACCAGTTTGTCTCAGAGACAGACAGTTCCCCATCACCCACCATCAGCCAACTGCTATCCCTCTCAGGAAAGGTTATCTTTTCCCCAGGAACTTGGGGGACCCTGGTGTTGGCTCCCTGCTCTGGGCGGTCCTGGAAAGGAATGGTTCCTTGGACACAACTGGTCTCCCAGAGCTGGAAGCCCCTGGAAACCTCGCTGGTAGCCTAGGGTCCCAGTGGGCGAGACCAGGATGCCTGGGACTGCCCGGAGCGGCCCCAGTACCCGGGTGGCAATGACCAGGCAGAGAGCTGGGGAGGCAGCGGGGTTTGGCCTGGGCTGAGCTGTGTGGCTCCCACTGCCTGCATCCTGGTGCCCCACGAGTACGACAGGGCAACCACGCTCAGAGCTGCCTGGCCCAGAGGTTTTGCGGCTGCTGCTGTTTAGTCTCTAAGTCCTGTCCGACTCTGTGTGACCCTGTGGACTACAGCCCACCAGGCTCTTCTGTCCATGAGACATCCCCGGCAGGAATACTGGAGTGGGTAACCGTTTCCTCCTCCAGGGGATCTTCTTGACCCAGGGATCGACCCTGTGTCTCCTGCACTGGCAGGCGAGTTCTTCACCACTGTGCCACCTGGGAAACCCGGAGCCTCTGCAGACCCACCCCTCGTCTCCAGACTTCTCAGAAAGCAGGGTCATTAGCCCCGTTTTACAAATGGAAAAATGGACAGCAGTGGCCTTCGGGGACCTGAGCTGCCCAAGGACACGTCTTCCAGGGAGACAGTGTCCACAGGCCCCAAGCCCTAGAGCTTCCCCACGTCCCTCGAAGGCCTCGGGCATCCCTGGAACAGGGGGAAGTAAAACGAATGCCTGTGGCCCCGGCTTCTGAGAGCATCTGAGCTTGCCCTGCCAGCCTCCCAGTGACCGTCCCCGCGCGGAGGCCCTTGTGCTGCTCTCTCACCTCCTCCTGGCTCCAGGATGAGAACGACTTTCCCACGTCACACACGAGGAGATGGTGCCCCAAACACGGGCTCTCTGCGCTGGTGCCGAGTGAAATCTCCGGACATGAGTTCCGGGTGAGAGAGAAAGGAATAGCTTCACTGATTTGCAAGCAAAGGGGCCACGGTGGGCCCATGCCCTAAAAACCGTATGTCCGGAAACGGGAGGGTTTGGTGAGCAGCTTTGTAGCACAGGTTCAGGGCGGGCTTGCTGAGGAGCTTCCTGGTGTGGGCAGGACCTGCCCTCCTTTAATCTGGCGTCCTGCTGAGCTTCTTCAGGTTACCAAACTGTGATCGCTGGGATGAAGGATGCTAACATCTTCCCTTTCCTGGGGGTTTCACTTCTGCAGCAGGGCTCAAAGGTATTGCTGTGTGTCCCTTGAACATGTTGGATGTGGGGCTGGAGAAGACTCTTGAGAGTCCCTTGGACTGCAAGGAGAGCCAACCAGTCCATGCTAAAGGAAGTCAACCCTAAATATTCATTGGAAGGACTGATGCTGAAGCTGAAGCTCTGATACTCTGGCCACCTGATGCAAAGAGATGACTCATTTGAAAAGACCCTGATGCTGGGAAAGATTGAAGGCAGGAGGAGAAGGGGACGACAGAGGATGAGGTGGTTGGATGGCATCACCGACTCAATGGACATGAGTTTGAGTGAACTCCGGGGGGTGGTGATGGACAGGGAAGCCTGGTGTGCTGTGGTTCATGGGGTCGCAAAGAGGCAGACACGACTGAGTGACTGAAGTGAACTGACTGATCCCCTGATGGGGAGCCAGGACCCTAGTCCAAACTCTTGCCTCTCAGCTGCTCCTCCCTTGTCGTCTCTGTATCCACCCCCTCCCTGATTAGCATCTGTTGGGAATCCACTCTTTGTGACTCAGGGAATGTCCTGAGGCTGAAGCTGATTTCCTACAGAAAAGAAAGAGGACACAGAAACACTTCTGCACCCAGGATTCCCACAAGGCCCTGCTTGGCCAGAAGCTGACCTCAGTGAGATTAGGTATCTTCCCCACATGTGGGTAGCCAGGGCATCCCAGGACAAGGCTCTGACATGCAGGTCTCACTGGCCTTGACCTCTGCTCTCCAGGGTTGGGCCCAGTGGCCGGTCCCTGAGGGGTCCTGAGGGGTGGGGGGTGGGCCCAGGTGGAGGCCCTCCTCTGGTGTCAGAGCACCTTAGGCATCACCCAAATCTTCCCTGCTGCCCTGAGCACAGCTCAGACGTGATTTGTTTCCACACCATGAGAGAGTCAATAAGCGAGTTTTTTCCAAGGCTGGAAGCAGGCCTATTTGTCATATAAATAGGAAGTTCTGTGCCTGCAGCAGGACTAGAGCGTCAACAGCTCCAAGAGGGGAAAAAACATTTGGTTAAATATGCTTTTCAAGCCTCTTGTTTCTCCAGCAGAGGAAACGGGTGAAGAGACGAAGCACGAATTAGCTCATGTGGAATTTCTCCAAAACACGACTGCCGATGAACAGACAGGATTTGGGCTCAGACCTCACAGGAGATCAGGACGCTGGGTCTGTGTTCCACAGATGCAACCGCTAGAACAGAACAAGAGGGTCACCTCGTGTCTGGAGGGCTGTGGGTGCGGGAGACAGCTGCCCACCCACCTCGGGGCCCCCAGGCTGCCGCCAGCTTCCTGACTTCAGCGGTAAGAGGACAGGCGTGTGGGTCCCAGAAGGCAGTGCCCTGGGCTCGGTGGCCTGAGAGTGGCGCAGCTGAGCGCTGCTGGGGAGAGCACTCTCTGAGGCCTGGGCCTGTGAGGGGAGCATGGGCGTGACCAGGGTCCCCATGGGGTCCTCAGTGCCCCCGTATCCACTTAAGGCCGTCAACACTGCAAGTTCAAGGGACCCAGGGGCTGGGAGTTCCTGGGACCCTCCAGAGGGCCTTCGTGTTGCTTCTGTTCCGTGGCTCAGTCATGTCCGACTCTTTGCGACCCCATAAAATGCAGCACGCCAGGCTTCCCTGTCCTTCACCATCTCCTGGAGGCTGCTCACATTCATGTCCATTGAGTCGGTGATGGCACGCAACCGTCTCGTCCTCTGCCGCCTTCTCCTGCCTTCAGTCTTTCCCAGCATCAGGGTCTCTTAGTGGATCTTTGTTATCTGTGTACCTGTCACCTTGCAGGAAGAACTCAAGGAGGCTTGTACCCTGAGGGCCTCAGACCACAAAGTACCCAGTGGAGATATTCCTGGGAGCACGAGAGCAAGACTGGAACCCACTGGGCCCAGGGCAGAAGGCACCCGGGGCCAGGAAGCACCAATATGCAGGCCCCTCTGCAAGGCAGTGGTTCAGCCCCACTGGCCTGCCTGTCACCACTCTGCAGAAGGACAGGGCAGAGCAGGGCCCACGGCCACCCTGGACATGGCCTTCTCGCTGATGGGGAATCTGAGGCCTCTGTCGCCTCCTGGACACCTTAAGGGAAGTGGGTCACCCACACTAGTCCCCACGGGAAGATCGTGAGTGTTCAGATTCTGCGAACTCATTTTGTCAGCTTCTAGGTGTTCATGTCAATAGCTCAGAAACAATGCATTTCAGCGCCAGAGGTTTTCAAAGCAATCGTTGAAATTGATGTCACTATGAAGTTAGCATTGTCTGTATCTGTTCTGTGAAACAAAAAGCCTCTTTCACTCACAGACTTCAAAAAAAAACTAATGGTTAACAAAGCGGAAAGGTGGGAGGGATGAACTAGGAGTTTGGGTTCAACAGATACACATTGCTATAAGTAGAATAGATAATCCATAAGAATCTACTCCATAGCACACAGAACCCTACTCAGTATTTGCGACCTATGGACTGCAGCCCGCCAGGCTCCTCTGTCCATGGGATTCTCCAGGCAAGAGTAGGAGTGGGGTGCCATGCCCTCCTCCAGGGGATCTTCCAGATCCAGGGGGTCAAACTGGGGTCTCCTGCACTGCAGGCAGATTCTTTACTGTCTGAATCACCATGGAAGTCCCTTATATGGGGGAAAACTCTGAAAAAGAATGAGTATATGTATATGGATAACCCAACCTCTTTTCTGCACACTTAAAGCCAGAAAATCAATTATGTGCTGTGTGCGTGCCCATCACACCAGTCGAGGCCAACTCTTCCCGACCCTATAGACTGTAACCCGGCAGGCTCCTCTGTCCATGGGATTCTTCAGGCAAGAATACTGGAGCGGGTTGTAAATCAACTATACTCTCATAAAAATAAAAATCAAATGCAACGAAAAGCATCTTTATGTTGGGGGATGCACTTGGCATCCCCAAAGAAAAGTTTGAGAGGTGCCATCACTAAGGAAAGGCAGCATGTCCTCATGAAGCCTTGAGATTCTGCCCATAGTTCTCCAGGCAGCCGGAAGGAGGGGAGAAGGACAGGTGTGGGGGGTCAGGGGAAGGGAGACGGCAGCTCTTGACTTGTCCCCCAGTTTCCTGAAAGCAGCTCCGCTTCTGCAAGGAACTCTGGGGTGGATGATGGGAAGGACCTCTGGGGTGGATGAGGAGGGGGCTGTCTGGGAGCAGGAACTCTGGGGTGGATGATGGGGAGGACCTCTGGGGTTGATGAGGAGGGGGCCGGTTGGGAGCAGGCAGAGGACCAGGTCACGCTCAGGGGCCACAGACAGGCTACTAGGAGGCCATACTGTAGTTGCTGTATGTCCCAGGAAGTGTTATCCTGTACCTGACCTCCACATCTGCCCTCTTATTCTGCTCCCCTGGGGACCTGGCTGGCACCCCTGGGGAAGGCCGCGCAGAGGAACTCTTGCCCCTGAGCTCCTGTCCCGGCTGAGCCCAGCCTTGAGAACACCCAGCCCTTGCCATCTTCTCAGCTGGGCCCCCCGTATCCCACAGCAGAGATCAGCAGGCCCTGCCGCGCCTGTGCAAACAGCTGACCTGCACAAGCCCTGAGCAAACACCACCAAACCAGCACACCGCCCCAAGGCCTCCTGAACTGCCCCTCCCTCCCCTCTACCTCGGTCCTGGGGCTGCAGTGAGAAGGGGAGCTTGCCGGGAAAGGCTCAGGTGACAGTTCCACGCGGGTGCCCCTGGTGGGCGCTGATCACACCATCCCACCGCTGCCTCCAGCAGCCCCCAGTTTTCACCCAGTCTACTCACTCCATTTCAACAGTAAAAATAATACAAGAGCCATCATCATCATCATTTTTGCAATTCTTGACAGTTTACAAAGTACTCTCAAATACATTAATTCATTAAATAATGCAACCTTCAGAGACTTTATTCGATTTTTATAGAAAGGCTCAGCCTTAAAGAGCCGATGCCCTTTAACTTGCCCACATTCACTTAGTAGTAGAAGGAAAATCAGACCAACGAACAAAAGCTGGAGCGGCGACAGGAAGGCTGGGGTCCTTGCAGTGTCGCCGCCTCCTGAACACGAGAACATGTGCACACAACTCGCTACATGCACGCGCTTTGCTTTAACGATCCCGCCCGTCCTTCTTTAGGGCATCGTCACGTGATCCGTCAACCTGGAAACCCGCCATTTGGGCCCAGGTCAGCAGAGCCAGTGGCATCCGCGGGGTTAAAGAGCCGGATCCGGAGTTCCCGTTCCGCCTCCTGGTTAGCTGTGTGACCTTGAACAAGCTACTTAACCTTTCTGTGTCTGTTTCCTCACTTGATAAACGGGGGGCAAATACTGGTTCCACAGAGATGTAAAAAGCGACCGTTGTCGGCTGCTGAAACTATCCCACCTTTGGGCTCTGAGAGCAATTTCTCTCAGCGTTGGTGTCCCTCTGAAATACCCTTCTGTGGCTGCATTTTTGCATAAATGCTCTTTGATCTGGCGACTTGGCGTTGGTCTGGTCTGTTAGTACTCCCTCACTTTCTGCTGTGGGTCCTGTACTCACATACTTCCCTCCCCTGCTCTCGACTTGGAGCAGGCATCTCTCCAAGGCACCTTGAACCTTTTGTTGGGAAACAGTATCGGAAACCAAGATCTGGGCCCGAAGAGTGCTCACTGCTGCTGGCTGCTGTTTCTTTAAGCCTTTCAAGAGCTGACAGAGCAAGGAAATATATGTTTGTGCACCAACCTATGTACCTATGTACACACATAGCTACAAATATTTCTGTCTGTGACCATCTGTATTTATATTGAGTTAAATGTGACTTTGTATCGATTCCCCAACTCCATTCCATCACCAGCAGAATATTTCCAGCCTCTTTCCTTGTTTATCTGTGGAGTCTCACTCCGACGGTGACAAACCCGGCTCCCTCCATCTGCCATCCACTTACTAACTTGCCCAGGAGCAGAACCGCACATAGAGGAGGCTCAGAACGACAGCCATTCTCCCTGGGTGACTCCGCCAGCTGGGACACGGGTCCTGGGCGAGCCCCTCTCGCACGCACAGACCCTGTTCATGTTCGAGTCCACCTTGGTCAGCACCTCCCCCAGCCACAGCTGTGAGGTCGTTGCACACATTCACAATAATCTTCTCCCACTCCGTTTCTTCCTGGGATCTCGTAACGTCCTAAACGATTTTTCAAATTTGCATACGTTTTGCTCTTTGTGCTATAAAGTTGTATGAGTTTTGACAGATGCAGAATATCATTTATTTGCAGAATCTCTCATCCATCATACATTTATACATATTATACACATAATTTATCATGCACACAGCTGTCCTATAGAAGAGTTTCACAACCCTAAACGTCCCGTGCTTCACCTATTCAAGCCTGTCCCCAGTCCTCCTGAAATCCTGGCCACCACTGATCTTTCATGGCCTCTGTGATTTTGCCTGTCTCAGAATGTCATGCAACTGGTATTACTCAGTGTCCTGGTTTTCCAGACTGACTTCCTGCCCTCAGTCACATGCGTTGGAGGTTGACCCGTATCTTTCTTGGCTTCCCAGTGCACTGATTTCATCACTGGGTGATACGCCATTGTCTGGACACACCACGGGTTGCTTATCCATTCACCTACTGAAGGATGTCTCTGTTGCTTACTGTTTGGGGTGATTATGAGTAAAGCTGCTATAAACATTCACATGCGGATTTCTGTGCAGACGCAAGAATCCAGATCAGCTGAGTAAATACCACTAAGTATAATGACTGGGTTGTGTGGTAAGACTTAATTAGCTTTGTGAGAGGCTTCTTAACTGGTTTCCAAGCTTGCTATCCCATTCTGCATCCCACCGGCCACAGAGGAGCTTTTCTGCTGTTCAGCATCCTCACCAGCACTTAGGACCACCCGCTGTGTGCATGTGTTGTGTGTGTGTGTGTCTGCTGTATGTGTGCATGTGTTGTATGCATGTGTGTGTTGTGTGTGCATGCATGTGTGGTGTATGTTGTATGCACATGTGTGGTGTGTGTGCTTTTGTGTGTGTGTGTTGTGTGTGTTGTGTGCACATGTGTGGTGTGTGTGCTTTTGTGTGTGTGTTGTGTATGTGTTGTATGCCTACGTGTGTGTGTGCAGGTGTGTGCATGCATGTGTTGTATGTGTGTGGTGTTGTGTGCACGTGTGTGTTGTGTGTGTGCATGTGTTGTGTGTGTGTGTTTAACCATTCTAATGGGATGTATTTGTATCTCATTATTGTTTAAATTTTAACTTTGTGGTGACTAATCATGTTAAGCTTTTCCTGTGCTTATTTGCTGTCTATATAGCTTTTTTGAAATTTTGGTTTATTTTGGCAATGTCACGCAGCTTTCGGGATCCCGGTTCCCCAACAGGGGATCGAACCTGGGTCGATCAGGTTCAGTCCTGGGCTTTCAGTACCCAGTAGACCAGCAGCAAACTCCCCATGTAGCTTTTTAAGGGGCTGCGTCTGTTCAAACCGCTTTCCCGTGGTTCTGTTGGGTTCTTTTCTCATCGCTAACATTCTAAGAGTTCTTTGCACATTTTGCATGTGGCTCCTTAATGAGAGATGTTTTTACAAGCACTTTCTCCCAGTCCGTGACTGGTCCTTTCATCTTCTTAGTCCTATGCAGAGAAGTTTGTCATTTTAGTAAAGCTCAACCTATTTTTTTTCCTTCCTGGATCATATTTTGTTGCTGTAGCTTAAATCTCATCACAAAACGCAAGGTCACCTTGAGTCTTATGTTTCCTTCCAGAGGTTTGGTAGTTTTGAATTTTATCTCTAGACCCGTGATTTATATTCAGTTAATTTTTGTGGAAGGTGTCAGGTATATGTTGAGTTTTGTTTTTCACTTTTCTTGGCATCATTTGTTGCAAAGACTATCCTTTCTGCAGTGAATTGCCTCTGCCCTTTTTCAAGGCTCGGTTGACCGCACTTTGTGGATCTTTTCTGGATCTTTTCTCTACTGTTTGTTCATCACTCTGTGTGTCTATCCTCTCATCAAGGCCATGCCACCCTGATTATAGCACGTCTTGAAATCAAGTGGTGTGTGTCCTCTAGGTCTGTTTTCAACATGACTGTGTTGGCCACTCTCAGTCTTTTGCCTTTCTATACAAACTTTAGAGTCCTCTTGTCAGTGTCTACAAAACAGCTTCCTAGGATTTTTATGGGGGTAGCATTAAATCAGCAGACCAAGTCGGAAAGAGCTGACAGCTTAAAAATACTGAGTCTTCCAACTCATGAACAGAGAATATCTGTCCATTCATTTAGAATGTTGCCTTCTCTCTCCAGTTTTTTAGTTTATCACATATAGATCCTCTACATATTCTGTTAAGTCTGTACCTAACTGTATCATTTAGAGCCCTTTTGGGGGATATATGCCATCAAATGATATTTGTTTTATTAATTTCAAATTTCAGTTGTTCATAGATGCTACATGAAAAATCAATTGACTTTTATGTATTAACCAAGTATACGGCAGCCTTCTATAATCATACACGAGTTCTAGAAGTCAGTGTGTTCACTCTTTGGAATTTACATAGATAATCTCATCATTTGTGAACAAAGTTTCATTTCTTCCCAATATATGTGTTCCTCATCCCGCATCTTGCTTCCTTGCACTAGTTAAGATGCTTAATAAGAGCTTTGAGAGAAGACATCTTTCCTTTGTTCCTGTCTTAGGGGAAAGCACCAAGTTTCTCATCATTAGGTATGATGTTAGCTGTAGATTCTCTGTAGTCTTTATAAAGTCGAGAAAGTTCCTGTCTGCTCCTAGGTTCTGAGAGTTTTTATCACAGGCGGACTTTGTCAAATGCTTGTTCTGTGTAATTGACATGAACATACGGCCTTTCCTTTTACCACTATAGATGTGATAGATTACGTTGACTGACTTTTTCAAAGGCTAAACCAACTTTGCTTCCCTGAGAGACAGCCCGATAGGACATGCAGTGTGGCCTATGCTATGCATAGCTGGGTACAGCTCGCTAGTGTACTGCTGAGGACCTTTGCATCAGGGCTCACGCGTGATACTGGTCCAGGTTTTCCTTTCTCGTAATCTTCTCTGGCTTTGGTGTTAGGGTAATGTGGCCCTTATAGAACAACTTTAGAAGGATTCCCTCTGCTCCTGATTTCTAGACGAGACGTTAGACCACTGGTGTATTTATTATCTAAATGTTTGGTAAGATTCACCAGGGAATCCGTCTGAGCCTGGCATTTTCTGTAATGGAAGGTTATTAATTATTGATTCAAATTTTTAATATAGACCATTCCAATCATCTATTTTTCCTTCTGTTAATTTCAAACACAAAAGGAGATCAGACTTGAGAACTCCCTGAGCAGACAAATACAGCTTAGTTCTACAAGCAAAGCTTAATGTAGCTTACTGTGCAAGAATAGTGAGGTTAGCCTGCCCTGGGTCACATCTTGCTGATGCCTCTGAAAATTGTAAGTAAAACTTAGAAAGGTTTCCAGAATTTACACGAGGTGACCACGTCCTCTTCCTTTAAGGAGGTTCTCATGTTGGTACCAGTCCTGTGCGAATAAACACGTAGTGACTCAGACTGTGTAAGCTGCTCTATAGCCATGCTCCAGTGGGCCTCGCCCCTTGTTCTGGGCCCTCCGGTGTCTGCGACCCATCTTTCGGTGGGTCCATTACACACTCTTACACATTACTACTTCAGTGATCCATTGGTTTCACTTCTGTTTTCTTTTTCCTAAACTCTCAACACACCTATGAGTTTGGGTAAACTTTTCCATTAAGACGTTTTTCCATTTCACCATGAGGTCTCAAAGACTTGGACATGACTGAGCAGCTAAGCACAGCACAGGGCTAAAGTATTTTATTTGGAGGCATGAATGCGACTCACAATATGCTCTCGGTGCCTTTTATTGTCCACGAGACGGGTAATGATTACCTCTCTTACATTTGTGACTTTAAAACTTCGTGTCTCTCCCTCTCTCCTTCCCTTTAATGAGCCTTGCTAGAGTTACATCGATTTTCTTGATCGTCTCCAGGAACTGGTTTTGGGTTTTGGTGGTCTGTTGCTTTACTGCTTTCAGCTTCATTGCTTCCTGGTATAGTTTCTATTATTTCTCCTTGTCTGCTTCCTTTAGGCATAATCTGCTCTTCCTCTCTTTAGTCTAAGGTGGAAACTTAAATAATTGATTTTAGATCTTTCTTCTTTATTCATGCTTGTGTTCAATGCTAAAATTTCCCTCTAAGCACTGCTTTTGCTATGTCCCTCAAGTGTTGGTAAGTTGAATTTTCACTTAGTTCAAAGTCTATCATTTTAATTTCCATTGAGAGCCCTTTGATCTATGTGTTACTTAAGAGGGTGGTGTTCAGTCTCCAAATATGTGAGATATGGCAGCTTTTAATTCCTGGTTTTGATTTCTATCTTAATGCTGCTGTGGTCTGAGAGCCTACTTTGCATTATCTCTATTATTTTCCATTTGTGAAGGCATGTTTTACGACCCAGAATATGGTCTTTCTTGCTGAATGTTCCATGCCCTCTTAAGAAAGATGCGTAATTATACTATTTCTGGATAGACTGTCTTATAGATGTCAGTTTGATCAAGTGGGTTGATGAAGACGCTCATGCCAGCTCTCTTTACTGATCTCTTGCCTGCTGGGTCTCCCAGTTCCTGGAGAGGCTATAGAGACTCCCGCTGTCATGGGGGATTTGTCTGCTTCTCCTCGAGGGCTCAGTCAGCTGTTGCCTCACCTGTTTTGAGATTCTGTTTTCAGGTGTGTCCACAAGAGGGGTTGCCAGGGTCCAGCCCTGGTGGATCCAGGGTAATTCGAAGGGGAGACAGAATCGGCATCCTAGGAAAAACCTATTTAATTACAGATATAAAGAGAGATTAGAAAAGGATAGTGTAGTAGGAAAATTAGTGGAGAAAAAGATGCTGAATAACTTGGTTTACGTGGAATGCCAATCACCACCTATGGAGGCCACAGGCGTCTTTACGTTCTCCTGAAGGAGAGGAGGCACTGAGGCCTCCCCAGTCCGATCTTAGAAGCCCAGGCAAAATTAGCAGGCTTGGTGAGTACCCACGTTCCAGATGGGAATTCAGCCAGAAAACAGGGAGCAAGGAAGAAACGACACAGGGGAATCAGTCTTTCCAGAAACTGGTCCGATTTCTTTATTTTTCAGGTTTGCTTATATATTTTTTATTATACATAGGGATGAACACAGAGTCACGCGGGGTCAGCAGACCTGACCCTTGTCACAATCAGGTGCTTCATATAAAATTATACAAAGGTCTTAGGGGTTTTACATATCTTCTGGTCATGAGGCCTGCTGATATTTTATGGCCCTTTCTGATAATGGTCAATTAACCAGAAAACATTTTTTCCAGGGGTGATTTTTTTAAACCCTCCAAATAAAGGTGCATTCCTATAGGGTGAAGGTGTAGTGGGTTACAACCAAGAAAGGAATTTATTTAACCTAAGATTAACATGATTAATCTTAAAGGTTAATACTTATTTCTCCTGTATGCTAGTTATATTCATCATAAGGGCAGGGAATATGGAGATTTAGCAGCAAACATCAGCCCAACAAATGAAAACCTTTTCACCAATGTTCCCTTAAGATCTATTTAGTCTCAAGATAGTGATAAAGTTACATTTTTATATAGCGAGGACACAGTGATTTATAACAAAGTACAGTGATGTATAACAAAAGAGAAAATTTGTTAACTCAAAAAGTCAAGTATTTCTAACATCAAAAACTACTATATTTCCTTTTCTATATTCCAAACACATTGATTAATATGTTCCCAGGTGCCTAAGGATATGGAGGCCTGGAGGCAATCATTGACTCAACAGTGAGAAAAGCCCTATGCTGATTAAGACTTTCAAAATACTCCAAACTCTATATGCTATTTATGGTTGAGAGGTTGTCACACAAGCTAGTCTGTCAGCAGAGAGGTTTGACCTGAGACACGCTTGTCACACCCAGGGCAGGGAATTAGCAGTAATTATTGGCACAACAAGTGAAAAACCCCTAACCAATATAATTCCTAATCAACCCACTATACTAGACTAATAATTTTCTAACTTCTCAAAAGAGTCTGTATTTAGAAAGTTTTAAAGCATCTCATGCCTCTCACGGTTGGGAGGCTGTAAACAATCACATGTAGCCAGGTGAACCCGCTCAGGCAGGCTAGAGAATCTTCAGAGGAGTTTGTAAGTTGAAACACTCTTGTCACGCCCAGGAATTTTTATTAACTGGAGCTGCAAGTTAACTCCTTCTCCGAGAGGGGTGGTGGGGATCAGCGCCGCACCACCCCCCCACCGTAAAGTCAGAGGTGTAGATGAGGGCATAAAACAGACTCTGGTTTTGGGGGAGATGCTCGGAAATAGGGGGTTTCCTGAGGCTCAATCCCACCTTTGCGTATGCTGAAGCCTCCTTCCTCATGACTTTTGCCATGGGCAGAGTTCCTCACGCTGGCTCCCGGCAAGGGGTTGCTTTATTTTCTTGAAGAACTGACTTATTTATCATTATATACTGCCCCTCTTCACCGCTGAGAGCTTTTCTCGTCTAAAGTCTGTCCTGTCTAGATTGACATAGCTACTCTGACCTTCTCTGGACGAGTGCTGACACAGTATCTCTTTCTCCGTCCATTTAATCTACCTTGCCTTTGTATCCCTCATGGATGACATAGGGGTGGATCTTGTGTTTTTAGTCCACTCTGACAATCTCTGTCTTTGAACTGATGTATTTAGGCCATTCTCATTTACAGTGATTATTGATGTAACTGAATTACTATCGACCGTGTTTATGGCTCTTTTCTATTTGATGTGCTTAGCGCTTTTCTCCTCCTTTTTATGCCCTCTGGCTTCACTTGAGCATTTCATAGACTCAGTTTTCCCTCCTTTCTTAGCATATGCATCATGATCCTTTTTTTAATTCAGTAGTGCTTTTCCTAGTGTTTTCAAGATGCATTTACAACAAGTCCAAGTCTATGTTCAAATGACACTATACCGCTTCAAATGTGACGCACGTGCCTTATAACAGATCCCTCCTAACTCATCCCCCGGCCCCTTGTGACACTGCTGGCCTTCATCCCACTTACCCACATGCTGTGGCTACTCACCACATCATCACTGGCCCTGCTTTCAGTGGTTATCTTTCAGATCAATTTTAAAAGAGAAAGACATTTGAGGTATTTTGCCTTTGGTTACCCCTTGTCTGGCTTACTTCCTCTCTTTAAGGGACTCTGAGTTCATGGCCTGCATCAGTCTCTTTCTTCTGGAAGAAGTCCCAAGTTTCCTTACAAGGGAGGTCTGTTAGCTGTGAATTCATCCAGGGTTTTGTTTTGTTTTTCTTGTTTTTGTCTGAGCAAGTCCTTATTTCCATTTCACTTTAGAAAGGTAACTCATTGGATATGGAGTTTTAGGTTGGTATTTTTTCCTTTCAGCACTTTAAATATTCCGCTCCATGTCTCCCTACTCTCATGGTTTCTGAAGACCATGAAATTCTTTATCCTGGTTTCTCTATAGTTGCTAATTTTTCTTTTGGCTCCTTTCAAGATGTTCTCCTTCATCTTTGAATTTCTGCAGTTCAAATGTGATGCCTAAATGCAGATTTTTTTTTAGTGTTTATCTTGCTTTTTCCAGATCTATGGTTTTGTGTCTGTTCTTAATTTGGGGAAATTCTCAACCATTAGAACTTTAAATATTCCTTTCTCTCTTCTTTTTCTGGGATTTCCATTAGGCATATGTTATAATAGTTTTACTGTCTCCCAGTTTTGGATATTCTCTCTCCCACCTTCTCATTTTTAATTCATTATTTTTTTCTCTTTGCATTTCAGATTTGGAAGTTTCTACTGACGTATCTTCAAACTCACTGATCTTTTCCCTCAGTCTGCTGAAGCAGACTCACTCAGAAGCAGTCTACTTCTGAGTCCATCAGAGTAATTTCTGTTACAGGATGAAAGAAAAAAAAAGCCTTCCTTGGCAACTGTAGTTAATAATACTGTATTACATATTTGAATGCTCCCAAGATAGTAAATCTTGTAAATCTTCATCATAAGAAAAATAATTCTGTAGCTCTGTGAGGTGATGGATGCTAACTAGACCCTGTAGAAATCATTTTGCAATATATACAAATGTTTAATCATTATATCATAACCTGAAACGAAAATAATATTGTGGGTCAATTATACCTTAAAGGAAATGAATGACTGTCCTAGCATTTCCTTCTGATTCTGTCTTGCAGTTTCCATCTTTTTGCTTGTGTTACTCATCTGTTCTTACATGTGACAGCCTTTCCCCCCGTCCCCATTAAATCCCTTAACATGTTAATCACAGTGATTTTAAATCCCATACCTGAAATCTATGTTGTATTCTGCAGCTTAAGACAATTGTTTGTCCCTGCCTTTAGCATTCCTTATAAATTTTTGCCATGATCTGGACATAGCATTTCGGGTAGAAACTGGGATGAAAGTTCTTTAGTGGGTGCTATGTTAATCTGGCTAAGAGCTGGGCTGTATTTAACGTTCACTGCAGCTCTAGGTACCAGAGGCTTTGAGTTCCTGAAATGTCCTTGCCCCCATCTCCCTGATGTCTCTGGGTTTCCCCATGAGCCTGCACATTTCCACTCTTCACAGTAATCCTCTGTTACTATGATGGGGTCCTGATGGAGTGTAAGGCACGGGAAGGGGAAAGAGTCTGGCCTTAGTTCAGAATCCCAGGCTTGTAGTGAGGCTGTGTCCTGAGCTGTGACCTGCACAAGTGTTTCTCAGAGTCGTTTCCCCGCTTGGGTGGTGGAGGAGGGCTACAGGGTGACAGAGCTGGATAATCACAATTCCCCCTTTAGCCCAAGTGAGATAAGTTTCTGCTAAGCCTACTTCCTTCCAGGGTCAGAGGTGTTATGGAAAATGCTCTGAGTCACTTCAGCAGGGTCACTCTCCCCTTCTCCTGCAGGAGCTGCCAGTTTGGGCTCAGTCGCTCAGTTGCGTCCGACTCTCTGTGACCCCGTGGACTGTAGCCCGCCAGGCTCCTCTGTCCATGGGGTTTCCCAGGCGAGAGTGCTGGAGCAAGCTGCCATTCCCTTCTCCAGCTCAGCTTCCTGACGCAGGGATCCAACCCATATCTCTCAAGTCTTGTGTGCTGGCAGGCAAATTCTTTACCACAAGTGCCACCCAAGAAGCCTGCAGGAGCCACTAGGAGATTTTTCTTGGCCCCTCACTGTGAAGACCAACAGGGATCCTTAAAGCCCGGGAAATGTGGGGCCCCCCAGGGCTGAAGCCCCAGGACTTACCCACACTCAGCCTCTAACATCTGTCAAAACTAGTCTTGAAGGCTTGCCATCAACCTGCAGCTCCAGGGGCTCCTGCTCAGAATAAACTGACCTCAGCCACGTTTCTTTTTCTCTTTTTCTGCAGATTTTGGGTGGTAGTTGGTCCTGCCACCTCTGCTCTGTGATGGTTCGAGAAAAGTTGTTGATTCTCATTTTGTGAGGCTTTTTTCTTAATATAAGGGGAAGAATGACAACTTCCAAGCTTTCCTCATCGTGGTTGAAACCGGATGTTCCTAAATAGACTTTTTATTTTAGCCTTTAGAGAAAAGTTGCAAAAATAGCCCATTGAGTTCCCAGACACGCCCACACTCAGTTTCTTCTATTGTTCTATCTTACACGACTGTGGCGCTTTCGTCACAGCTAATCAGCCTGAGTTGATAGATGACTGTTAACTAAAGTCCGTACTTTATTTGGATGTTATTAGTTTTATCCTGGGCATCCCAGGTGGCACTAGTGGTTAAAAAAAAACCCACCTGCCAATGCAGCGTCATGAGAGACCTGGGTTTGATCCCTGGGTCAGGAAGATCCCCTGGAGAAGGGGCTGGAGACCCCCTCCAGTGTTCTTGCTTGGAGAATCCCATGGACAGAGGAGCCTGGCGGGCTACAGTCCTTGGGGCCTCAAAGAGCCAGAAACGACTGAAGTGACTTGGCACGCATGCAATTTTATCCTGATGCCTTTTTTTCTGTCCCAAGATCCCATCCAGGATGTGGCGTGACATTTACTCTGCTCAGATGGCTCAATACAGGGACAGCTTTTGGAGTTTTCTTGTTTTTGATGACCCTGACAGTTTGAGGAGCACTGGTCAGACATTTTGCAGATTGTCCCTCAGTTTGGATGTGTCCGACCTTTTCCCCACCGTTAAGCTGCGGTTATGACTTTGGGGTTTGAAGGCCATAGAGGTCAGAGCCTTGATCACCCCCGTCACACGGGGCCTGTGCCGTCAGCATGGCTGCCCTCTGCAGTGCTGGCCGCGATCACCTGGCTGGCCGGGGCGCCTCAGGGTTCCCTCGGTAGTTGCTCTTCCCGGCTTTCCACACTGTCCTCTTAAGAAGAAGTCACAAAGCATAGTCCACACTTAACGAGGGAGGGGAGAAACTAATCTGAACCAGTAAATGGAAGGGATCATCAGAGATTCTTTACGTGTGGAGAGAGAATACATTTGTTCATATATATATATATATACACACACACACCTACAGTTTATTGTCTTTGTGTATGTGAGTGCGTGCTTGCTAAGTTGCTTCAGTTGTGTCCAACTCTTTGCAACCCCAGGGACAGTAACCCACAAGGTTTCCCTGTCCACTGGATTCTGCAGGCATGAATACTGGTGTGGGTTGCCATGCCCTTCTCCAGGAGAATCTTCCCCGACCCAGGGATCAAATCCACATCCTTTATGTCTCCTGTATCACCAGGCAGGTTCTTTACCATTAGTGCCACTTGGGAAACCAATCTGTGTGTGTGTGTGTGTGTGTGTGTGTGTGTGTGTGTGTGTATTTATACAGAGACACAGGCAGGTATCTCCCACTTCTCAAAAAGTTCACTTTATGCTACTTTGCCAGGAGCCAGCATGAGGGATCCTGCCTGTGGCAAAGGCCATGCGGAAGGAAGCCTGACAAAACACAAGGGCGTGATCAGGCTCCAGGGGCTTCCCCTGGAATGTCCTGAGCATCCACCCCCAAAACCAGAGTGTGCCTGCTTTACTGTGTTATGCTTCCCACCTGCTCTTCTGACATTAACAGGGGGCTGTCCCCTCACCACCTTTTTCTGGAAAAGGTTAATTTAGAGCTTTTAGATAATAAATCTCCTGGGCATAATAAGAGTGTTTCAATCCAAAAACCCCTCTGATGGCTTTCTAGCCTGCCTGCTGGACTCTTGCAGCTGCGCATGTGATTGTTTGAGGCCTCCCCGACCAGGAGAGGCACAGGAAGCTTAAAACATCCTAGGAAGGCAGGGGCTTCCGAGGAGTCAAAGTCATTAGAATAGGACTGATCAAAGGTCTCATTTGTTGAGCCAATACTTGCTGCCAAATTTTCATATCCTTTATTTTTAGATATAGTTGGTATATAGAAAAAACAGGTAGTAGACCTGGCATTAGCAACATTAGATCTTTGAGTTAAGTACTTTCTTTGTTATAACCCACTGCACCTTTGTTCTACAGGAATGTAACTTTATTTAGTACTTTGAGGGTGATGCAGAGTAAAGAAAAAAACACTTCTAGGGATAAAGAGTTTTCTGGTTGATAGACATTTATCTAGGAAGAGAGCCATAAAAATGTTAACAGGCCTCTTGGCCAGAAGATAATGTAAAACACCTGAGACCTTTTGTATACAAGAAGGTATGAAAAAGAAAGCCTCGTCTCAGTGAGGGTCAGGACTGTTGCCCTGGCATAACTCTGCATATTCCATTATTTCTTTATGTACAACTTGGGATATATAAGCTGATTTTGAAAAATAAAGTCGAGAGTTTTGCACTGATGCTGGGCTCCCTCATGTCGTTCTTTTCTCTCCTTTTCCGGCTGAATTCCCATTTGGATCTGGGAGGTTCACCACGTCTACTTACTTGCCCTGGCTGCTAAGATCCACATGAAAGGGAGCCTAAGGCAGGGCACCCTTCGATATTCAAGTGGGCGCTGGTGGCCTAACGTAGATGGTGCAAACCTCTTGTTGCGAGGTTTTATTGGTTTTTCCCGTAAACAAAGTTATTCAGCATCTTTTCTCCACTAATTTTCCTACTACACTATTCTCTCCTAATATCTTTATATTTCTAATTAAATAGTCCTTTTCCAGACGCTGACTCTGTCCCCACGTCGGATTCCCTGGATCCACCGGGGCTGGACCCCGCACTACTTTGCTTTAATGAAGACCAGCATTAAGACCTGTTCTGCTGACCAAAAGAAATCCAAAGATGTTCACTTTTAGGAGAAAAACAGAAGGTGACCCCTGTGTCACTGTCTGCAGCACCGTGGGGGCAGGGCCGCCCTCGGGGAGCACCCCAGGTCCTCCCAGGAACGCCCTCCAGAGCTGCGTGTGCAGCCACAGCATCTGCGCTTGCTGATGTACCTCGTGCATCCACAAGATGGGTCCTCAGCTAAGTGCACCTCTTCTTTGCACTGTTCCGTCTATGAAAGGCCTCACGGGGCACCGCTTCATTTGGCTGTGATAACTGGATATGCATTATATAAGCCTGCACATGTATATATGTATTCCTTTAGCAGGTGGAAGGAAAAAATACATTTATTCTGAAACAGGTGTCTGCTGCTGCTGCTAAGTCACCTCAGTCATGTCCGACTCTGTGCGACCCCATAGACGGCAGCCCACCAGGCTTCCCCCTCCCTGGGATGCTCCAGGCAAGAACACTGGAGTGGGTTGCCATTTCCTTCTCCAGTGCGTGAAAGTGAAAAGTGAAAGTGAGGTCGCTCAGTCGTGTCCAACTCTTTGCGACCCCATGGACTGCAGCCCACCAGGCTTTTCCATCCACGGGATTCTCCAGGCAAGAGTGTGTGTATAGGCTCCACCCCCTGCTAAAGGAATATGTATGCATGTATATGCACACACCTTCATCTGCCTTCCCACTGTGTGTGATTCCATGTGTATCGAATGCGGATCCATGCACAAATACAGGGCTTCCCGCATAGCTCAGCCAATTAAGCGCCTGCCTGCAGCGCAGGAGACACGGGTTCAGTCCCTGGGCTGGGAAGATCCCCTGGAGAAGGAAATGGCAGCCCACTCCAGTATTCTTGCCTGGAGAATCCCATGGACAGAGGAGCCCAGTGGGCTACAGTCTATGGGGTCAGAAAGTCCATGGGGTCGCAACTTAGCAACTAAAGCACCACTATGTGCATATACAGAAATACATATAAACACATGTAATTTATATGTGCATATGTTTGCATATATACATGTCTAATACACATATAAAGCACATATAAATATATAATGCACATATATTTATGCATATACATGTCTGAAACATATATAGTGTATATATGTTTACATATACACACATACACATATACAGATATATAATTTATATGTACACATGCTCACGTGTGTTCGGTTGCTTCAGTCATGTCTGATACTTCATGATTCCACAGACTGTAGCCCACCAGGCTCCTCTGTCCATTGGATTCTCCAGGAAAGAATACTGGAGTGGGTTGCCATGCCTTCCTCCAGTTACATGTATATATTTCATGTTTTGATACATATAAAATGCATATAAGCATACATAGTTTATATAAGCACATAATATATATAAATTTTTTATTTAAAGATCTATTTTAATGAATATAATATTATATGTATAAATAATAAATTTTTATATATTGGCACCCCATTCCAGTACTCTTGCCTGGAAGATCCCTTGGACAGAGGAGCCTGGTGGGCAGGAGTCCATGGGGTCGCTAGGAGTTGGACA
Organism: Nanger dama; assembly: GCA_917880005.1. Classification (NCBI taxonomy): domain Eukaryota; kingdom Metazoa; phylum Chordata; class Mammalia; order Artiodactyla; family Bovidae; genus Nanger; species Nanger dama. The sequence goes on along the minus strand of CAKJTW010000046.1, from coordinate 1,870,903 downwards.
CGACAGAGCGACTTCACTTTCATTTTTCCTTTCATGCGTTGGAGAAGGAAATGGCCACCCACTCCAGTGCTCTTGCCTGGAGAATCCCAGGGTCGGGGGAGCCTGGTGGGCTGCCGTCTATGGGGTTGCACAGAGTCGGACACAACTGAAGCGACTTAGCAGCAGCAGCAGTGTGTATTATATAATTCATATTTTACTATATAATTTATGGTTACACTTATTGTATATATGTATTCACATGTACACACATATGCACTTATGTCCATTTCTATGCGTTTGTTCCAAGACATATATGACACGCAAGTGTCAGTGAGGCAGCTGCACCTCTGCAGCGTCAGCCGCTTACACGCAGGGGAGGGGCGTGCTGGGCCAGTGAGCGCACGCGCGGCCGTGAGGCTGGAGCCGCCGTGCGGGGCTCAGATCCCGCGTGGCTTCAGTCATCCGTTCGGTCGGCACCGCGCCCTAGGTCTCTCCGTGCCCCGGCGCTGCGCTCAGGGCTGCAGGCCTCATGGTGGCTGAAGGGGCGAGACGCGTGCACTCTGGTTTCTGCACAACTGTGAGCAGCAGACATTTGCACGCCAATCACACGCACACCTGGTCTTTGCTACCAGCTGGTGGGGCAGGAGCTCCGGCCCCGCTCACGGTGTGGGAGGCTCCCCGAGTCACGATCCTGAGCTGAAATGCCGGGGGAGCACGGGGCAGGAGGGGCCCGCAAGCTCGAGTCTGTGCGGTCAGGCAGACGGGATGACCGGCGGGGGATTAGAGGGCCAGGAGACACGGGGCCAGATCCCGGGCGTGAGCAGGCGGGCAGGGTGTAGGCAGGGACGTGCAGAACGCCGGGCTATGTTTACCAGAAAGCCCGAGAGAAGCTCATGAGGTCAACACCTGGGCCCAGGGAGGAGATGGGAAGAGCAGGTGGAGAAGGGGAGGGGAGGAGAGCGTCCTTAGCAGAGCCTGAAGCCGGAGGTGAGGAGGCTGGGACCAGCCGGGCAGACAGGTGAGCAGTCAGCTCCAGTCCAATCAGGGTTATCACTGGGGTGCAGGAGGAGCTGGAGCCAGGAGGGGAGGTGCTGCCAAGGCCTGCTGGATAACGCAAGGAGCTAGATTCTGTATCCTGGATAAAGCGTGATGGAAAAGGATACGGAAGAGAGTGTATACGTATAAGTCACTCTGCTGTGCTGCAGAGATGAACGCAGCACTGTAAATCAACGGCAACTAAACTTTTCTACAAAGACCTGTTGGTGTCCAGGGTAAGGAAGTGGATGAAGGTGGAGGAATGTATTGAGAGTGACTTTTGACTCTAATTCCATCCATCTGCTCACTCACGCAATGTTTACTGAAACCTCGAATCACACTGAGGTCGCAATATGTCATTCACCAATCGGAATGGAGGCCTTGGCGAGCCAAATGCAGAATCCGGTCTCAGTTCAGTTGATAACAAGTCAAATGGAGATTTCTGGGTAATGAGTGATAATAACATGAAAAACCTAGAATAAGCTCCAAGTCGGGCTTCCCGGGTGGCTTGGCTGGTGAAGACTCCGCCTGCAATGCGGGAGACCTGGGTTCGATCCCTGGGTTGGGAAGGTTCCTTGGAGAAGGGAAAGGCTACCCACTCCAGTGTTCTGGCCTGGAGAATCCCATGAACTGTATAGTCCATGGGGTCGCAGAGAGTCAGACACGACTGAGCGACTTTCACTTCATTTCACTTCACGCTCCAAGCCACAGGGATCTCTCTCATCAGCCTTGCCCACTCAGGGCAGCATCACTGGGATCCAGGAAAGACCTCCCAGGATGGACGGGTCATCAGAGCTGGCCGCAGAGGCGTGAGGAGAGTGGGGCGAGTGGACCAGACGCAGGAGCCCCCGGAAGCTGTGGTGGAGCCCGTGTGCGCAGAGGGTCTGCTCAGAGCAGGGGCGGCTATCTTGGCGGCTGTCTTGGGTCGGCTCCCCCAGGCAGACCCTGCCCCCGGGGTGCCCGGGTCAGGGCTGTGACAAGGAAGAGCTGCTGGGAGAGGCTGGAGGGTGGAGGAAGGTGCAGGGTGGGGCGAGGGGGAAGCCAGGCCGAGGTGTGATTCCAGGCACGAGGCCCTGAGGGCCCACCCTCGCCCCTGCCCCACACCTGGCGCTCTCGGCAGTGTAAGCCTGAGCCAGGACGGGGAGGCACCCTCCCGCCCACCCTGGCAGCCAGGCTGAGGACACGTGGTGCGGCTGGGGGCAGGGCCAGCTTGGCATCTCGCGGGCACATCTGGCCCTTTTTCTGGCGGTGCGGCGCCCAGCGCCCAGGGACCATCCCCACAGGGCCGCAGATGACAGCCACGGGTAGGGAAGAGTGTGGATCTGAAGGACAAGGGGCCTGCGGGCGTCCGGGCGGCATCTGCTCACATAGGCTACGGCAGGCAGCACCCTGACGGCCGCATGGAAGGCCAGGCCAGGCGACATGTGACATGTGACATGCCCAGAGTGTGGTTGACGATGGTGGCAGTCTGTGAAAGAGAACCGTGAGAACAGACAGGCGGGACCAGAAGTGCGTCAGACTGGAGGGGACCTGTGGGCCCAGGCACTGTGCTCAGTGACCCTGACTTGGTCCCCAGCGCCGAGGAATCGAGCAGGTCACCCTCCCTCCCCGCTTCTCTTCAACCCTTTACGGGGAGGAGGCCTGATTCAGGGGTTTCAGTAGCCCACTCAAGCCAGGAAACGTGCAAAGTGAATAGTGAAGCTCTGCTTCTGATCCAGGCCTAGGCAAGCCACGGCACGTGCTGTCACAAGCGAGGCACGTGGGTGTTTACGGAGCTGGGCACGCCTCCAGCAGTCTGGCCTCCACTTCCTAAGGGCGTTGTGTTACGAGTCTGGTGGCTTCCTCTCCAGGTGCTTCCCCTCTGGGTGCAGAGAGACGGGGGCGTTAGAGTGAGGATGGCATTAGAGAGACATCTGGCAGCCGGGTCCCCCCAACCGCAAGGCTCGGGATCCATTTTACTCTGATCATTTCCACAGCCAAGGGTCCAGGGATAGAGACGTTTCTGAGCTATAGTTTTGGAACATGAACCAGGAAACAGCTGGAATACAGGCTCAGGACCCTGGCAGCATCCTCTGGAGCTCACAGTGGGGTCTCCTCAGGGCTCTGCCTTTGGGTTGCTTTCCTTACACCCCCTAAAAGCAAGTGTCCCCTCATCAGACAAAAGGACCCCAGGACACTGTGGGGCGTGGGGTCCCGGGCAGCCTGGTCCTAAGTCTCAGCCTTTCTCACCTGCTATCTGCTGAGCTTGGACCACTTTAGCCTGGGGTAAAAACTAGTAGAAGAGAGTCTTCTGGCTCTTTAACAAAGCACCTGCTTTCCATTCTTAGAATTTTGTTTTTATTTCCAGACTTCAGGCAAAAGTGTTTTTTTCCCCCTTGGCAATTTGGCAAGAATTCCTCCCTCTCTGCTTCCATGGAGCTGTTCCCACCAGAAGCTGTCTCTGGGTTCAGGGTCACACGTGACACCCTGATGTTCCCACACATCCCGCCTTGGCCGGAGAACATAGACACCAGCTCCTCTGCAGCCCTGCTGCTGCTGGCCAGGAGTCCCCGCCACTGGGGGCCACATCTCCACCCCCCAACCCCCGACTGGAGACGCGGTGGGCGGCAGTGTCCTTGGTGATCCATCTGATGCGAGCACCTAGCTCCAACGTGAAGGGCAAGTCGGGAGCCCAGCTTGGGTAAAGGTGAGGCAGGCGTCTCAGGGCTGAGGCGGCTGGAAGACCCTGATGGGCAGTGCAGCCCACCCCACAGCAAAGCCCAGAACAGGCACTGTTCCGTCTCCATGCCCACACACACACACACACACACACACACACACGAGTTTTCACCCAGTGTCAGTCACAACAGACTTGCAATTTTACGCCACACACATTTTTATGTGGCTTTGTGCTTTGTTTTGTAATTATAGTTTTGAATGCTTGCATAATATTCCATCAGACAACGGCCCCTCATTGACTAAGCCAGCTCTGTGCAGGCACTGTCGGTTTCTCTGTGTTGGAAATGTGTCCCTGGGATCCTGCCATCGCGGATGACCTCCTGGGTCCATCCTCAGGTGGACGGGTAGGTGGTCACCTGGCAGACGGCAGGTCCGAGTCACATTCACCCACAGGCACAGCGTGATGTCACAGTGGCTACCAACCCTGCAAGCATGACGTCACAATGGCGCTCCTGCACTCAGCCTCCCAGGACAGCCCCCGCCCGGGCACTGATCCCCTTCCCACTGGAGCGTCAGCTCCAGGGGCAGAACTGGTCCCTGTCTGGGTCACAGCCTCCTTCACTGTCTCTAGACCACGCTGGCTCACAGCGGGCACTCGATAGGCTTGTTGAATAAATTAGTGGGCTATGGCTTCTAAGGTGAGCCCACCCCACCCCACCCCCTGCCACCTCACACCCGAGGCTTCAGAGTCTGAAGGAAGTGGCTCCATCCCGTGTCACATGATCGTAAGCTGAGAGGACGAGCCTGGCCTCAAGCACCCACCCTCCCCCTGCTTCCTGAGACACCTTTCGGCCCTGGGTCTCCTTAGTCATCTGTTCACAGTCAGCTCCTCTCTGACTTTTTGACAGGAACTCCTCACAGGCAGGGCAGTGTCCATGGACAGCATCACATCGAGAACCTCACGGAAGATGCATCTGACGTGCCCATTAGAGAGATCCCCCAGTCTCACACCTGTGTGGAGAAAATCACCAGATGATGGACCCACCTTAAAGGAAGGCTGAGCGCCGAAGACCTGATGCTTTTGAACTGTGGTGTTGGAGAAGACTCTTGAGAGTCCCTTAGACTGCAAGGAGATCCAACCAGTCCATCCTAAAGGAGATCAGTCCTGGGTGTTCGTTGGAAGAACTGATGCTGAAGCTGAAACTCCAATACTTTGGCCACCTGATGGGAAGAGCCGACTCATTGAAAAAGACCCTGATGCTGGGAAAGGTTGAAGGTGGGAGGAGAAGGGGACGACAGGATGAGATGGCTGGATGGCATCACCGACTCAATAGATATAAGTTTGAGCAAGCTCTGGGAGATGGTGACGGACAGGGAGGCCTCGTGTGCTGCAGTCCATGGGGTCTCAAAGAGTCAGACACGACTTAGGGACTGAGCAACAAGGAGCAGGCCAACTGACCCACAGGAGGAGAGAAAGGAAGAGGAAGACCGACGGCCGCTGTGTCTCACTGGGCTGAGTCACGGCCCCGGGGAACTGTGGCTTGGTTTTGCTTTTCCCCTGAATTTTATCCTCCGTCTCCCCACATGCTCAGTATCTGGTCAGCATTCCATGAGCATCGTCTAGAGAAGGAATGAAGGCATCTTGTAAGGAGTTGAAGTTTGAAGAAAAGAAAACTACATGAGAACAAAACCTCTCTACATTCCAGTTACCAAAAGCCCAATTCTCATTGCTTTTCTTCTACTCACAGCTGTTAAAATGCTGCTAATTGAGTATGTAGGAGACACGAGATCAATCTGTGGATTGGGAAGTTCCCCCAGAGGAGGAAATGGCAACCCACTCTGGTATTCTCTGGAGAATCCCGTGGATGGAGGAGCCTGGTGGGCTACAGTCCACGAGGTCACAAAGAGTCAGACACGACTGAACAACTAGACAGCAGCAACACCTGAGTGGCAGAAAGTCTCCTCCATGTCCAGGCGGCAAAGGCCGTGCGGTGTCCTTCCAAGGCCCCAGGGTCTGGAGGGGGCTGTGGGCGGGAAGGGCATCGCTGTGCAGCGGGGTCAGGGCATGGCAGGCCCTCTCTGAGTGACCCCGAGAGGCAGAGACCTCTGAGGCTGCAGCGTCTTCAGGAGCCCAGTTAGTGGATTAAGGGGAGGCTTGCACAGACCTGCTCTGCGGCACTGAGTTCCAGATGAACGGCCCCGGGCTCCAAGGTGTAGACAGCGCAGCCTCCACAGGCTGGAGCCTGAGTCCTGAGCGGGGGTTGGGGCTGGGGAGTCTCTCTCCACTTCCCAGCAGCCCGTGATCACGCAGAACACGCCTGACCCACCCCAGCCTACCCGCTCTGGTCGGCCTCATTGGACCACCAGCAGCATCTGATGGCACATTTTTATACATTTCTAAGACCATTTTTCCCTCCAATAAATTTCCCCCTGACTTGAAACCTCTACAGTTCCAGGTGATTTTTTTAACCCCCTGTGATTAGCAATTCTTAATGAAATGAGTGTTTAGTTACGTCAGCAATGTCTATTCTCATGCACGTTTATCATCCTTACCTCTCTCACCTCCCCACAAAATATTCTGCCCGGGGTTTAATTTTCTCTGGCAAGCCTGTCCTGCCACAACAGCCCATTGAAATGATAGGAAAATTGAACAGTTTGTCTTGAGAAAGATACGACAGGAGGACAGAAACTGGCTTTGGAGTGAGTGTGGAGAACCTCGCGGGTCCCGGACACCCTTCCGCAGCCGGGACCTGCACATGGCCAGGCCGCTCTTTTCACGTTCGGAACCAGCCTGGGAGGTGTTTCAAGGGGAAACAGGTTCCTTTAATGATGGTTGCCATTTCAAGCTCCAGAAATCGGCTCTCTCTACCCTTCAGGGAAAAGCCACGTTCCACGAAAACCAGGCCACTTGCTTAGATGAAGTCTGACAGTGCGGCTGAAGAGCACCACGCTGTCGGCCCCCCGTTCCCTCCAGCGGCCCACGCTCCCGGGCGAGGAGGGCGTGGGAATAGGAACCTGACCCGGGTCCTGGGGAAGGCCTCCCCCACACTGGGCCCCAGGCCTGGAAGGGAGGTACTGCACGCACATGCACACACACACACACACACACACACACACACACACACACACACACACACACACACACACCACACACACACATACCACACACACACCACACACACACAGACCCCGGGAAGGCCACCCCCACACTGGGCCCCAGGCCTGGAAGGGAGGCGCTGCGCACGCATGCACAGACACACACACAAACAACACACACATACACCACACAAACACACACCACACACACACCACACACACCACACACACCACACACACACATACCACACACACACCACACACACACAGACCCTGGGGAAGGCCACCCCCACACTGGGCCCCAGGCCTGGAAGGGAGGCTGCGCGCGCATGCACAGACACACACACAAACAACACACACATACACCACACAAACACACACCACACACCACACACACACACACCACACACACACACACACACACACACACACACACACACACACACACACACACACACACACACACACACCACACACACACACACACACACACACACACACACCACACATATACCACACACACACACCACACATACACACACCACACATACACCACACACACACCTCACACACCACACACACACCATAAACACCACACACACACCACACACACACCACACACACACACCACACACACACCACACACACACACACACACACACACACACACATCACACACACACACACACACACACACACACACACACACACACACACACACACACACACACACACACACACACACACACACACACACACACACACACACACACACACACACACACACACACACACCACACACACACACACATCACACACACACCCCACACACACACACATCACACACACACACCACACACACACACACACACACACACACACACACACACACACAGGAGCCAGGCTGTAGCCGGATGACAGCATCCCCTGCCTAACAGACCCCGGGGACCACCTGCAGCCCCGACCGCTGGACTTGGACACACCGGCCCCCGAGGAGACTCCTCCCTGTCCCCAGGCTGCTCTGCGCTGACCCTGTCCTCCAGGAGGGCGGCCACTGCCCACCGCTGCCCCAGCCTACAGGCTGCCTGCTCCAGAATCTTCGGGGGCAGGAGCTTCTTTCCCAGATGGCCTTAGAAAAGCCCCGTATGGTCAGGCCCTCAGCCCTGAGCACCCAGGCAAGGCCCAGGAGCGCGTGCCTCCGGGGGGCTCAGGATGTGTACACAAGGCCCCCAGCTCCGGCGGCTCAAGCAGCAGTAGTTTATCCCCTCCCAGTCCCGGAGCCTGGGTGTCTGAGACCAAGGGGCAGCTTCTCTGGAGGCCCTTCTCCCTGGCAGATGGCTGTCTACTCCCTGGTCCCCATGTGGTCTCCCCTCTGTCCTTGTCACTTGGTGAAAGCCGAGTGGGCCGTGTGCATCACAGGTGCTGAGCATTTGTGATCATCTGAGCTTAACCGCCGAGAGGCTGCAGGGCGGAGGTCTGGGGCTCGTCCAGGGTCCTGGGCTTTGTCTCCGTGCCCTTTGACCTCATGCCCAGTGCTCCTTCTTAGACGGGCCTGTGCCCTGCTGCGCCTTTAGCTGTGATCATACTGAATACCGGAGCCCTGTTGACACGACGGTAGGTAGGGTGTGGGGTACAGAGAATGTTCTGCAGTCTTCCAATCAAGTCTCAGATTTTGGTGCGGATATATGGTTGAATGATGACCCCAGTGATATATTCACACCCTATGGCTTTGTGAGCACGGCCTCGTCTGGAAAAAGGGCCTTTCTGATGTGATGAAGTCACAGATCTCCAGACGGGGTACCTGGGATTATCAGATGGATCCTGAATCCAGCGATGTGTCCCTCCGAGAGGAGATGACACAGACCCACAGAGAAGAAGGTTCTGTGATGACAGATACACAGTCTAGACCCCAAGGATGACTCGGAGCTGCCAGAAGCTGGAAGGGCAAGGAAGGGCCCTCCCCAGAGCCTCTCTGGGCAACACGGCCCAGTCACCTTGATTTCAGAGAGGGAACAGATACCTGATTTTGGAAGGCACCACATTTGTAGCTCAGACGGTAAAGATCTGCCTGCAATGCAGGAGATCTGGGTTCAATCCCTGGATCAGGAAGATCCCCTGGAGAAGGAAATGGAGACTCACTCCAGTATCCTTGCTTGGAAAATTCCATGGACAGAGGAGCCTGGCAGGCTATCATCCATGGGGTCGCCAAGAGTCGGACACAACTGAGTGAAACACACTTGAGGCACCTCGTCACGGCGGCGGGAGAAGCTGGCAGAGTGGACCCTGACTACGTGCTTCACCATCTCCCAGAGCTTGCTCAAACTCGTGTCCAGTGAGTCGGTGATGCTGTCCAGCCATCTGGTCCTCCGTTGCCCCTTCCTCCTCCTGACCTCAGTCTTTCCCAGCATCAGAGTCTTTTCCAAGGAGTCGGCTCTTTGCATCAGGTGGCTGAAGTATTGGAGTTTCAACTTCAGCATCAGTCCTTCCAATGAATATTCAGAGTTGACTTCCTTTAGGATTGACTATTTGCTCTCCTTGCAGGTATACGGGTCTTAGCTGCATTTCTCAGATATGCCTTTCTCTTGGAATGTGTTTTGAGGGTTTGCCCTCTGACCACCATTCTCCAATAGGTCCCCTGAAATTGCTGATTTTCGTATTTTCCAGATTTTCTTGTAAGGATGAGAATAATGACATCCAAGATCTTTATGTGTTGGAGTTGAAACTGAACATCCCCAGTAGTCTTTGCTATTCGTAGATGTTATGGCTTTTTTTCTGTAACTATTAAATCTCACTCAAGGACAATTGATTAATTGGTCAGTTCATCCACTCAGTCCTTTTGTGGCCATCCTCTGCCAGGCTTCGGAGATTCAGAAAGGTCAAGATCTGTGCTCTCAAGAGTTTCCTTCAGGAGGGGTGAAATCAAGAAAGAGCGGCTTGCTGTGAGGCTCGTGGCTCTGAGAGTCGACTGTCCACAGCGTCTCCAAGTGAGCAGGGATGCGATGCGCCTTCTCCAGGCTGACCCTGGAGCAGACAGCTTCCTGGACGGGGTTCAGTTCCAGCTGAGGACCGAGGCCCGAGGGGCTGAGCCCCCACCTGCCACCAGAGGAGGAGGAGGAGAGAACCAGAAGCAGAGAGATGGTACTTGAAGCATAGTTATCTCTGTGTGAGATGCTGGAAGTGTACACGGAAGCCTCATTAGAGGAGGGCAGGGTTTTCAAAGAGCAAAGACCAGCCGACCGCTGGATTCTTGCGGCGTTGCTCTGAGCAGCTGCCGTGGGTGCCTCCAGCCAGCGGCTCTGTGCTGGCGGCTCAGCAGCGCTGCTAAGCCCTCAGTCCTGTGGGCCTTCAGGGCTTAGTTTCTGGTATCTTTTGAATCCAGTCATTTTTATGGGAGGTTTTCGGTTTTTTGGTTTTTGTTTTTTAAGAAACTTTAGGAGCAACATACTCTCTGTGAGAAATTTTTAAATTAATTTCTAGTTTAATGCATTAGAGTTAACTGATATTATTGTTGTGGTCTAACATATAATCACTATTTTGCAAATGTCTCATAGAAGCTTAAAAAGAATGAAATAATAATTTGGTATGATACTATGTTTGATAAAAATGCATTAATTCAGCATTTCAGGAAGGCTATTCAGACTCAACAAATCTCTCATTTGGGCATTGTTTATTTGACACATAATCTCCTTTAAATGGGTTTCTGCTCTCCTAAATCTGTAATTCTCAGTATTTGGTTGTATATTGTGATATTGGTATTTAGTATAAAATATTCTACTGACCCATCCTGAGTGATACAATGTCCACTCATCGACACTCAGCGACCCTCCTTGTCCACTTGTCAATGGCTGTCCTTGAATGTGACCTTTACTTTTAGTTTATTTCAGGATACTGAATGTATTTCCCCGTGCTCTACAGTTCAGTCCTCGCTGTTTATCTATTTTATATGCAGTATTTTGTATCTGCTAACCCCACGCCCCTAATTTATCCCTCCTCCGCCCTTTCCCTTTTGGTAACCGTAAGTCTGTTTCCTATGCTGGGAGTCTCCTCCTGTTGTGTACGAAGCTCATTTGTTCACAGTTTGGATTCCACCTAGAGCTGGTGTCGAGTGCTGTTTGTCTTTCTCCGTCCGACTTCCTTTACTCGGTGTGATCATCTCCAGGCCCGTCCATGTCGCTGGAAATGGTGCTGTTTCACGGTCCTCATGACTGGGCCATATTCTGCTGTGTAATGGCCGCATCTTTGTTCACTCCCCTGTCGATGGACAGTTAGGTCGCTTCCTTGTCCTGGTCGCTTCCTTCCTTTTGCAAATAGTGCTGCAGTCAACACAGGCGTGCGTGTATCTTTTCCAACTGGAGTTTTCTTAGGATACACGCCCAGGAGTGGGATTGCTGGCTCAGATGGTAGCTCTGCTGTTAGCTTTCTGAGGAACCCCCGTTACTGCTTCCCATTATGGCTGCACCGACTTGCGTTCCCAGCAACCGTGCAGGAGGGGCCCTTTTCCCACACCCCTCCAGCGCTTATTGTTTGTAGACTCTTGATGATGGCCATTCTGAGTGGCGTGAGGTGACACTTCATTGCAGTTTTGCTTCTCTGGCCTTTATTTTAAATTAACAGAGCCAGCCTGCCCTTCTTTCCCTTTGCTTGTGCCAGATAAATCTTTCCTGCTGTTTTATCTCCAACCATCCCACCGCAGTGACAGTATTTCAAACCCGGGCTCCCATCCTGGCCACGCCACTTAAGAGATTCAGGACCTTAGGAAGGTCACTTTGCCTCACTTGTGTGTTGGGAGCAATAAAAGCTATTTGCAGAGCTGCCATAAGGATCACTGAGGTCCTGCATTCAGAGTCCACCGGGGAGCGATTTCCAGCTGAGGACTTGCGTGCCAGCCCCCATCACAGCTGTAGGAATCCAGGAGCAAACAACACATGTGCTGCTTGCAGGGACTTTCAAGAGGGTGGAAAATGGGCCTCAAGTACGTGAGGGAAAATACTTCATAAAGGCACCATCAGTGCAAACACTCCCCTCCCGTATGTGGTAGGAGCATTCGCAAGGAGGAAGTCCAACCGAAAAGGCTTCCCCAAGGAAGTATCCCATGACTCACCCGGTAATTACGAGCAATACATGGAAACCTTTCTTTAAGATAACTAGCATTAAATGACCATTATGTCATATATGTTCTGTGTGTTTTACATTTCCCTCTAATCCGCTAGTCTTTGCCATTTAATAGGAGAACTTAACTCATTAGTATTTATTGTCATAAGATAATGTTTTGTCTTCTTTCTGCCCCTGAAATATGGAGCTTATTAAGAAAAATATTCACGGCAAACACTGCAAAGGCTTAATAACCTTAGCGATTCTGGAGGTGGGAGGAAGATGCTAATCTTCCACCAAGGAGACAAATAACTTGAACAGAAAAGTCACAGAAGCACCCAGCATATGAAAACTGCTCAGCCTCACAAGCAATTTTAAAGCGCAAATGGGAACAGTTATGGGACTTTTCTCCATCTTTCAAATTGGCAATTTAGAAACATAACATTTTATGTTAAGGAGGTTAGAGTGAAATAGCTATAATCTTCCCCACTGGTGGAAATATCAACTAGAATTGCCTCTCTGCAAATCAGTTTGGTAATATATGGGAAGAGAGTTAAAAGAGTTTGTACCCTTTAATGCCATAATCATACTTGCAAAAATCCATCCTCAGAGCTACACAGAGCTGGGGGCAGGGACTCCCAACCACCTGGAAGAGTCAGGCTGGAAGTCTCACAAATCCACCCCAACCCAATCTTGGAGGGGGATTTCTGGCTAAATATCAGGGAACCCCTTCTTCAACATGGACACCAGTTTATAGAAAATTTATCTTTATAAGTTTGAGTATATGACTTGAAATTCTAGTAAAATTTATTCAAAAGACTTGTCTCTTGAGTAAGAAAGAATTCTTCTTTGAGAATAGATTCTTCACTCAGATGTTCAAACGCACAGTGTGGGTGTCTCTTTCTGTGCTCTTGCTCCAGGGCCCCTGAATGTCAGTACTAGGCCTGCTTCAGCTCCCCTCAGATCTGAGATGTGGGCAGCTAGCAGGAACTCAAGTATTCGTCATGACTCTTCTGTGATGAAACTGAAAGTCACTCAGTCGTGTCCAACTCTTTGCGACCCCATGGCTTGTAGCCCACCAGGCTTCTCTGTCCATAGAATTCTCTGGGCCAGAACACGGGAGTGGGTAGCCGGTCCCTCCTCCAGGGGATCTTCCCAACTCAGGAATCGAACTCAAGCCTCTCATACTGCAGGCAGATTCTCTACCAGCTGAGCCACAGGCCAAGAACACTGGAGTGGGCAGCCCATCCCTTCTCCAGCAGACCTTCCCACCGCAGGGACTGAACTGGGGTCTCCTGCACTGCAGGTGGATTCTTTACCAACTGAGCTATCAGGGAAGCCCACTGACATAGAAACCAGAGATCCTCTTCCCTGTCTCTGTCATAACCACTTTCTATAAGTGGCTGTAAGTCTGTTTCCTATTCAAAATCGTATTCAGTAACAATTAGATATTACCCACACTGGTCTCCTTTCATAGAAAAGTGAAAAGTTCGCACAGAGAGTCGTGTCTCCACACACCTCTCCTTCTCTTGAGAATGTTGGTAATAAAGGGGTTTCTTTCAGACCAAGAGTCATGGGCCCAGCCTAGTCATGACCTGGATGAGATGCTCACCCTTGTGACAACACCATTTATTTCTTTTCCTTTTGGGGCAACTAGAGGCAGCATCCATCCTGCTGCCCCACTAGACCAGGAAGTTGAGAGGACACCCCCACCCCGCCCTGCTTGGTTACATCCCTCTTACGGGCTTCTCTACCAGAGCCTGTGTATCACTCTTCCCAGCCATGTTCAGCCTCCCAGGACCCAGAATTCTGCCCAGTGGAGTGGGCAGAAAGATCACTGCCAGCACTCAGGCCAGGGATTGCTTCTCTACCCAGGGCCACGAGACTCCTGGGAATCTGAGAATTCCAAATTCAACCCTTCACCTCCAGGTCATTACCACGGCACGTTCCTCTAAGTTGGGGTTTACAGCAGAATGCTCCCTTGACAGATTCTTAACTCAGATGTTCAGACACACAATGTGGGTGCCTCTTTCTATGTTCTTGCTCCAGGTCCCCAGAATGCCAGGACCAGGCCTGCCCCAGCTCCCCTCAGATCTGAAATATGGGCAGCTAGCAGGAACTCAAGTATTTTTCATGATATCTTCTGAGATAAACTGATATAAAAATTAAAGATCCTCTTCTCTGTCTCTGTTATAACCACTTTCCAAATTGCCTGAGAAACATATCGCCTCTTCTAGTCCATATTTTAGCAAGCAAGCTCTGTTTAAACAAAGAATGATAGCACACTCAAAATCCTTCTGTTTATCCAGAAACTTCAGGTTAAAAATTGAAACATTTAAGTTATGCATCCTGGTGGCATTCTCCCACAGTTAACATATTGGGTTGAGATTTTTCCTGAGAAGTGAAACATGAAATTCAAAATATATCTCAAGTCAGAGCGTGATTATTGAGCAGATAAATCGAGAAAGACATCATTTCTCTCTGTAGTTAGCAGCTGCCCGGGGATGGCACCAGCACAGACTCAAGCAGGAAGGTGTATTTCTGGGTGCAAAGCCTTTGATCTCATCCCCTTGCGTCCAGGCTGCAGAGAGAGGCAGACGGAGGGGGGCGGGGGGGGCAGGGCTGGGGAGGTGTTGGGAGCGGGGATCCTCAGCCTTGAGTGGCAGCTTGAGCTACTGTAACGCACTGTCTATCCAGTGAGTTGCGTCACTGTCTCCAGGACAGGGCAAGGTGTTTCTGTTTTTAGTGCAATTTGACATATAAATTTATAAAGTTTTTACATGAAGTGGTTTAATGGCCAAAAATAAAGAACATATCTTGCCATTTGAAAAATACGTTCCTTCTTCCCCTGGACATTGAGTCTCAAGTCCAGAAATTCCCGGCTGGCTCCCCTTAACCTTCCCACTCCAGTTCTCACAGAAGGCCTGCTGCATGCAGTTAATCACTGCGTTGATTAGGTGTGAATCCCAGGCTGGTGGCGAAGCATCACTAAGCATCGCGAAACTATCAAAGTCCCCACACACGAGTGTTTCTACACGTCTCCTCACTTCTTGTCATACGTTCTTGCCCCAAGAGAAAGTTCTTATCACCTCTCTAAAGGATTTAATAGCTGTGAATTACAGACCCACAGCTCTGCACACCTGTCTAAGCCACCAGGAGTCAGAGCTGATTGCCTCGCTTTCTGCATATTCACTGTCAAGTTTATAAAGTCTAGAGGGCTGGGGCACACGCTGATGAGTTTTATTCTCATGAAGACCAAGAAGACAGGCGACTTTCAAATGAGTTCATTTGTTCCCACAGTAATTTTCCTGAAGATTCACAAATGCAACCGTTGATGTAAAAATTGCCCTTTTCTCCAAAGCTCCATCCTCCACCTTCATCCTTCAGAGCTGCCTCTTCACTTGGAACTCTGTGTCACTTGCCACGGCTCGGAGAACTGACTAGAGCCTGATACACACACTCTTCACACACTCCCGCACGCACACTGGGTCATAAGCACTGGGTATGTGTGTGCTCAGTCGTGTCCAGCTTTTTTGCAACCACATGGACTGCAGCCCACCAGGCTCCTCTGTCCATGGGATTCCCCAGGCAAGAATAGTGGAGCAGGTTGCTATTTCCTTTTCCAGGGGATTTTTTCCACCCAGGGATCAAACCCGTGCCTCTTGAGACTCTTGCACTGGCAGGCAGATTCTTTACTATGGTTCCAGGAAGCCCTGCAATGTTGAAATTAGGATTTTACCCAGAAAAGGAGAGAGGGGCCACGTGCTTGCTCTCTCTCTCACCAACAAGACTTGTCTCCACTCATCGTTCACCTAGAATTAAACTCCACTTTCACAGAGATTCCGGCATCCATGCCCCCATTCCTCCATGGGCTAAGAGTGCTGCCTGCCACATCAGCAGACAAAGGGGGTCGCAGCCTCAGCCTCTGCAGCCGCCCTGACGGTGGGCCCCGAGGGACCTCAGAACGGGAGAACGCAGGACGGAGGCCAGGACAGCGGAGGGGCATCCAGGAGTGACTCCAGTGAGCCCCAGCTCTTGCGTCTTCCCATATGTGGAGAAAAGCTAAATCCCTTCACTGAGAGGTCCGGTTTGCTGCTGTCCTTGTTCAGGCGCTCAGTGTGTCTGACCCCCTGTGGCCCCGTGGACTGCAGCACGCCAGGCTCCTGTCCTCCACTAGCTCCCGGAGTCAGCTTCACCAGTGATCTGACGTCGCCACCACCTAGTCTTAGTGGTGAATCCTGCTATACACACTGGCTTCCCACCCTTGCCTTTTCTGAGCAGTCTCTCAGAGTGATCAAGATGCTATGTCCCGGCCTTCAGTCCTCAATTCTGCCCACCGAATAAAACATAACCCTCAACTTTGAGGCCGTGTGGTTTTTTTTTCAGTCGACACCTCAGATAAATCTCGCACCAGTGTCCCCGACAGGCATTCTGTACCATCTGAAGATCCGTGTTGAAAACAGCAACTCCGGAACAAGCAGAAGGCGAGCCCTTTTCCCGGCTTTGATCTCTGAGCAGGTGGCCCGGTGATCCAGCCTGCGGCCAGGGCGTCCATCGAGGGGGAGTGGAGTGTGGTCCACAGCACTGACATCAGAAGGAAGCCTCTCGCCCCCTGGAGGAAGGGGGAGATGGCTCTCCTGCCTGCTGACGTGGCCTGGGTGGACAGTGGACCGTCCACTGGGGAGCTCACCAAGGCACCCTGGACTCCAGGGCCCTCAGTGGACAGAGATTGGAAATAAAACCCAGGAAGGCAGCTCTCTTACTGGGGCTGGCTCTGAAAGCCCACTGTGGAGCCTTGCACTCAGGCCGGGGCAGGAGAGGGCCGGGGCCCAGCCAGCAAGGCGGGGCTTTTGGCAGAACCTGCAGGGGAGGGGGCGTGGAGGGGGAGGGACCTGCTCCAGCAAGTTCGTGAACAGCTTCTCAGGGCGTGTCCACCAAGCAGGGAGGGCAGAGAACAGAGCCCGGGTCAGCAGCAGAGGCCCCGGCGCTTCCCGAGCCCTGTCTGTGGGCCGGACTCCACGGTGCTTGATGCCTGTGAGCATCAGCCCATGAGGAAGGCCCAGCTGTCACCCGCCTTGAGCTGAGCAGTTTTAGGGTTAAGGACAAGGGTCTGCTGAGGACACGCAGCTTGGTGGAGAGGCTGGACTTGACCTGGGCCTCCTTCCTTCCTTTGCTTCTTCCTTCCTTCCTCTCTTTCTTTTTTTCTCTCTTTCTTCCTCTCTTTCTTTTTCCTCCTTCTCTTCCTTTTTTCCTTCCTTCCTTTGTTCTTTCTTTCTTCTTGAAGCTTGCTGCTGCTGCTAAGTCACTTCAGTCGTGTCCAACTCTGTGTGACCCCAGAGACAGCAGCCCACCAGGCTCCCCCATCCCTTAGTTGATTTCTAGCATTGTTACTGTCAGGTGTGCAACAGAGTAACTTGATATTTTTATAGATTATACCCTCTATACAGATGTATTATAAAAATTCTGACCACATTCCCTGCGCTGTAATTACATCTTTGTAACAGATCTGCGGTAGTTTTGAAATTAAACATATTTTCATATTCAAATAGTTCGGGATCACTGATACACCGGAAACTTCCAATGTTCTCAAATGCTGCGTCGTTTCCATGAGTAAACGTTCAAGCCGAAGTACAATTTTGGCAACGTTTAGAAGGAATAGACATAAGGGAGAGTTGTAGAAAGAAAAAAAAGAGAACTTAAGCAAAATCCTAGACTAAGATTAATGAATTAGAAAATAGTAAATGCATTTCTTATTGTCAAAACAGAACAGAAAGCTCCTTTTATTCTTAAATGCAGAGCAGGGTGTTCCGACTAGAAGGCCTTCCTCTGCTCTGCTGTCATCTCCCCAAGAAGAAATCTCACAGGCTGTTTGGAGCCTCCGTCTAGGAGCACAGGGCAGGGCTTCTGCTGCAGTGAGTTAAATGAGCCCCAGAAGGCTTTGGGAAGGCAGGACTGGGTCTAGGGAGCCACGGAGGCCTTCAGGCCCGCCAGGTCCTCCAGGGGCTGCTCCCTCTTCAGCCAGCATGACCCCCTGTCGATGGTGGCTCATCTGTGGCCCCTAGCTCATCAGCAGTCTTGTGCAAATATTTTTCTTGGTGACAGAGCTCAGAGATAGAGGTGTGGGTCTCAAGAGGGGGAGTGTCCCAACCCTGGGCTGGTGAATTAGGAGGAGAATAGAAATGAGCGCCGTTCAAGCAAAATGGCCAAATTAAGATGGTGGTTTCCGGCCGGTGTGCAGCTCCAGCGGGAGAAGACGGGACACAGGTGCGGTGCTGGTGGCCTTCCCGGGCCCAAGACCCTCCAGGGTGCAGGGTCTGCTCCCAGCTGTCCTGCAGAACCAGCTCACCCAACATGTTGAAGGGGGGTGGAGCATGCTGCGTCTCTGGCATAAGGAGTATTGTGAGCTGCCGATTTTGAGCTGCAGCAGACGTGGGCAGGAGGTCTGAGATGTCCAAGGGTAAGAGGACCTCCCCGGGTAAGCGCCGTCCCCCACCCCATCGAACTGCACTGGGAAGAGGACGGTGACCCCAAACCGCAGCAGGCTCTCCCCCGAGAATACCAGATTAAGCCTGCACATGGAGCTGGTCCTTGCTGGCTGTGCTTCCCTGAGCCTCGCCACTGCCCATCCCCCACAGGAGCTCTTCTGCCTGCAGCTTAAGATGACAGTTAAGCGGCATTTCCATTTCAGGGGGTTCCCCAGTTTTCTGGGTGCTCTCACATGGGTGTGAGGTACCTGTGAATACCTTTCTGTTTTTCTCTCATTGATCTGTTTTTGACCACATGGGGGTCTCAGTAAAGAACTCAGTGCAGAGTGAGAATCATTTTCTGCGACATCACGTTTTCGAGCTCAACCCTAGGCTGTGCGTCTGGATATGTTGAGGGGCGATTTATTTTTTGGAATACGGAAGTGATGAAGTCGCCTGATTCTTCTCATTGCAGGGTGTCTTGGACTTTATTAGTTTACTTTTTATGGAAGCATGTTGTTCAGACACTAAGTCAGCTCTGACTCTCTGCGACCCCATGGGCTGCAGCGCTCCAGGCCCCTGTCCTTCACTGTCTTCCAGAGCTTGCTCAAACTCATATCCATTGAGTCAGTGATGCCATCCAACCATCTCCTCCTCTGCCACCTCCTTCTCCTCCTGGTCTCAATCTTTCCCAGAATCAAGACTTTATCCAGTGAGTTGGCTCTTCACATTGGATGGCCAAAGTATTGGAGCTTCAGCAACCGTCCTTCCAATGAATATTCAGGGTTGATTTCCTTAGGATCTACCATTTTGCCCTTCTTCCTATTCAAGGGACTCTCAAGAGTCTTCTCCAGCACAATTAGAAAGCATCAGTTCTTCTGCTCTCAGCCTTCTTTATAGTCCAACACTTCACATCCATGCAAGCATGACTACTAGAAAAACTGTAGCTTGGACTATATGGACTACAGTTGATTTACAATGTTGGGTCAGCTTTAGGCACACAGCAAAGTGCTTCAATTATACATATACATGCATATAATTTGTTCAGATTATTTTTCCTTATAGGTTATTACAAAATATTGAGTAGAGTTTTCTGTGTACCACAGTAGGTCCTTGTTGATTATCTATTTTATATAAGGTAGCATGTGTCTGTTTAATCCCAAACCCCTAGCTTATCCCTCCCCTTTCCCTTTGGCAACCATAACCTGCGAGTCTATTTCTGTTTTGTTCAAAAGTGAATTTGCATCATTAGTTTTTAGATTCCACATGTAAGTGATATCATCAAATATCATATGATGTCACTTGAGTTTTAAAACACTCCTGTGTGAGACAGTCTCTCACAACGGAGTCTGCGTGTTGGAGATCCCACACCCATTAGGGCAATCGGCCTGCTCCATGGTGTCTCCTCAGGGGTGGCTCTGCAAAATATCCAAGTGGGACTTTTCACTGTAGAACCTCACAGTGCTGGTCAGGCCAGATTCCTGGCTGGACAGGCCCTGTTACATCCCTGCTGCCTCCAGTGAACTCGACCTTGAGCTCTGATCCATCAGAGCCTCCTCTGGGGAAAACATCACCACCTGTGTGCAAGCTGTGTGCAGTCCTGAAGGTGCTGTGCACGCAACACAAGAAGGGCTCCAGGGTGCAGCCAACGTCATGGGGTCGTTGAGGGAGACAGTGAGATGCCCTTGCTTGTCTCCACAGAACTCCAACCACCTCCCGCATTCGGGAAACGCTCGTGAATTCAGTCCACCATCTGAAAAGGATCTGGAGTAAAACAAGAAGCAAATGGATACAATGTGTATTATTTTATAGACTCCATTTAAAAGGGTCTGCCTACCGGAAGCCCCCAGAAAGCAAGGAGGTCAGCTGCACCTCGAGGAGGCTGGGTTCCCATCTCGAGAGAGGACGCAACCTCGCTGCCCACTTGCGGAAGGAGGGAAAGTGGGAATCTTTCCACGGGGCTTCAGAGCAGCTTTTCGTAGGAAATAAATCTTCAAAAGTGAGAATTATAATTGAACCAAGTTCAGGAGAGCCAAGTATAATTTTAGCAACAAAACTTGATGGCTCCAGAAAAGGAAGCTCAAGGAGGTCCATTAACAGAGGAGAGGTAATTGGATGAGGGCCAAGTGGGCAGCCCTCTGGGTGCTGGGGAGAAAATGTCTCCGGACGAAGGAAAGAAGGCTTTCTTGGTGGGGAGGACGGGGACAGGGAAGTGGGGGTACATTCTGAAGGCCTGAGGCTCAGATAGGTTTCATCTGAAATCTCAGGAGCCTCGAGATGCACCAAAAGTCACCCAGGGAAGCGTGGTCCCTTTAATCCCCATCCTGTGTCCACCGTCAAGGCTCCCCCTTGACGACCCTGCACCCATCCTGATCCAGGGCCAGCCTGAGGTCATGACCCTCCGAGCTGAGCAAGCCCCACCTCACTTACAGCCTCATCCCTGCTCTAATCACCCCCTGCCCTCACCCCCCCGTGCCCCTCCCCTGAGGGCCAGGCACACAGCAAGCCTGCAGCATCGCTGAGTAGATGGTTCTCATCACGAGAAGGTTTGTGTCATCGGTTTTTGGTCCAAGGCATTGGAAGGACTGATGCTGAAGCTGAAGCTCCCATACTTTGGCCACCTGATGCAAAGAGCTGACTTATTTGAAAAGACCCTGATGCCCTGATGCTGGGAAAGATTGAGGGCAGGAGGAGAAGGGGACCACAGAGGATGAGATGGCTGGATGGCATCATAGACTCGATGGACGTGAATGTGAGCAAACTCCCGGAGTGAAGGGCAGGGAAGCCTGGCATGCTGCAGCCCATGGGGTCACGGAGTCAGACGTGACTGAGTGACTGAACAACAGCAACAAAATTGGAAGGGACCGTTTCTCTTTCTCTGCTGAGGCCCTCTGTTCTTGTTTTAAAGTGAGTGAACTGTGGTGTTGGAGAAGACTCTTGAGAGTCCCTTGGACTGCAAGGAGATCCAACCAGTTCATCCTAAAGGAGACCAGTCCTGGGTGTTCATTGGAAGGACTGATGCTGAGGCTGAAACTCCAGTACTTTGGCCAGCTCACGCGAAGAGCTGACTCATTGAAAAGACCCTGATGCTGGGAGGGACTGGGGGCAGGAGGAGAAGGGGACAACAGAGGATGAGATGGCTGGATGGCATCACTGACTCAATAGACGTGAGTCTGAGTGAACTCCGGGAGATGGTGATGGACAGGGAGTCCTGATGGACAGATCTGAGCGACTGAACTGAACTGAACTGAACTGAACTTGAGGGAAGAAGAAAATCTCCCTACAGAGATTCTGAGATCATTAGATAAATCATCTGCTGTTTTGTAGATCTCTTCGACGCTCCAAATCTGAAGGCGTCAATCCGTGGCGCGTGGTGTGTTCACTTCCTGGGGTCTCCATAACCAATGGCCACAAGCTGCAGTCCTGGAGGCCAGAAGGCCCTGGTCAAGGGGTCAGCATGGCTGTTCTCTCTGGAGACCCTGATGGAGCCTTGGCCTCTCGTGCTGCAGGAAACCTTGGTGATGGGGTCCTCACAGGACATCCCTCAGTCCCCTCCTCCAAACTCACGTGACCTTCTCCTCCTGTGTCCCTTCTGCTCACACCTGGAGACAGGGTGATTCCATCTTGAGATCCTTCAGCTCATGATGTCTGATAGGCTCTTCTCCCAAACAAGGTCACATTCCAGGGTTCCAAGTGCGTGTATCTCGGGAGCATGGGCACCATCTTAGCCTCTACACTTGGCTGTATCACTCACTCATCAATTAAATCATCACTTACAGAGAGAACGTTTTCCTGGTGGCTCAGATAGCAAAGAATCTGCCTGCACTACAGGAGACCCAGGTTCGATCCCTGGGTTGGGAAGATCCCCTGAAGAAGGGAATGGCAACCCACTCCAGTATTCTTGCCTGGAGAATCCCATGGACAGAGGAGCCTGGTGGGCTACAGGCCACGGGGCCACAAAGACTGGGACATGACTGAGCGACTGACACTAAGGAGAGAACTAGTGTGAAGGTCCAGGTACCAGGAAAGATTTTAGTAATCTGACCTCATCTCACGAATCCAGTCACTGTTGAAATGATTGCTCGGAGGGACAGGAGAGCTTGAATGACTGCAGTTTACAAAGACATGTAACTTCATCATTTTGATGAAGAACAGATCTAATGAGCCCAGAGGTCATTTTCCTGCTGTGACCTGTCCTCTCATCTTTCCATGCTGAGGGGGTGCCATCCACCACCACAGAGGGACCGCCCTTGCCTGGCCCAAGGTGACACTCAGAGGGTTCACCTGGGGGATGATTGCCCCAGGGAGGCATCACTGATGGAAATGCCATCACAGATCTGAATGCCAAGCAGGGGTCTTTTTGCCTTGATACACTGATATGTTTTCTCTTAAGGGACAGTAAGGAAACAGAACTGGTTGTCTTTGCTTTTTCTACCAAGAGGTTCAGAGCTGAATATGTGACTCAGATGGTAAAGCATCTGCCTGCAAAGTGGGAGACCTGGGTTCAGTCCCTGGGTCAGGAAGATCCCCTGGAGAAGGAAATGGCAACCCACTCCAGTACTCTTGCCTGGAGAATCCCAGGGACAGAGGAGCCTTTCAGGCTACGGTCCATAGGGTTGCAGAGAGTCGGACACGACTGAGCAGCTTTCACTTTCTTGCTTTCAGGACTCAAGGCCTAAAGAGCTTCTTTCCTGCCTTCTCACCAGTCTGAGTTCTGATCTCAATGGCTTTTCCCCAGATTCTAACTGATGGTTTTATTGATTAATATATTTTCTTCTAACTACTTCAGACTTGGTGGAGTGAATTAGGGACTGAATGAATGGCTAGCTGGCTGGCTGGTTGCATGATGAACAATGAGATGATTGGGTGGATAAATAACTGGATGGATGTTTGTGTGGATAAATGATTTGATGGGTGGATGGATGGCTTGATGGGCGGATGGTGAATGGATGAAGGATGGGTGGATGGATGGGTGGATGAATGGGTAGGTGGATGGATGGGTGGATGGGTATGTGGATAGATCGGTGGGTGAATGGATGGGTGTTTGAATGTATGGGTTGGACGAACAGATGGAAGACTGGCTATCTTACAAGAAGAGGGTATTTTAAACCCATATGGATTGTTGAATAAATTTTAATAAATATTAATATCAAAAACAGAATTAACAACTATTTTTCTAAAGCTTGTCAAACAGAATGTTTCCAATTGCTATAATTCATTGATTATTTTTTGCATAACTCAGATAGCTTTATCTGCATTTTTATTTTACTGAAATTAATTTTGTGGGAATTGGGTGTTTAGGTACTAATTTTACAACAAATATCTAGTTCAAAAATCAGCTTGATCATACAAGATTCTGCCAATTATACCAAAAATAATCACCGGCTTTGCTTTGTAAATGCAGTATTTCTACACAGACCAAGTTTTTCTAGTTAAGTTTCATGAAAATGATCACAATCCCCTTCACTGTGTGAAGTTTTATTCTTTGCCACATTTATTTTGTGTAATTTCTACCAGCAATTTTCAGTATGAAATAAATAAAATGGGCAGTCCATATGTCTCTCTTATTTTAAAAGAAAATTGTGAGAAATTCCTCGCACGTATTCTCGAGTTACTTGTGGTTCAGGATTTGTTTACACTGATGCCAGATTTTCTGGTAATTTTCTTTGGGGGAGGTAGGGGGAAGGGGGTTGTTTGTTTGACCTAAAAGCAAATCGAGGGGTTAAAGCAGGGGTCGGTGCATTAAGGTCAGAGAACAGGTCGAGGGGGTCCCATGGGACTTGCTGGGAGCTGAGTCTGGGGGCCTGAGCCCCAGGGAAAGAGCAGGCAGACCCGGGAGCCTGTGCCAATAAAGCTTTATTCACATACAGGCAGCAGCAGGCCAGAGTCTGCACAGGTCTGCCCTGGAGACCTTGGGGCTCATCCAGAGAACAGTGGAAAGAGGTCAAGTGTCCCTCCAGCTCTCGGAAGAGGAAACAAAGAGTCCCTGGGCCGTGGGCCCCCAGGGAGCTCCAGACTGCATCGAGGGCGCCCTTGCCGAGCGACGACCTTGGTGGTTATTAATCACAGGACGAGCCGGCAGCAGAAACCTGGCCTGGGGACAGCGCCGGGGACAGCCCCGCGCGGCCCTCAGGATGAAGAGGACGATGGAGTGAGTGCAAAGAATGAAAATTTATCTCCCCGCTTTCTCAGGCCTGTCGGTGGAAGAGGCACTCGGTGCGGCGCCTCTGATTCATGGCTGGGCGACTCTTCTGTGGAGTTCCCTAAATATGGTGTAGCCGGTTTTGACTTGGAAAGGCAGCGTTTGAAATGTCTTCACTTGACCAAGAGGCCCCCAGTGACATTAGAATAATGATGACGCATAGTTTGCATTTCACTGGGAAGCGCGTTGGAATAATACTGCTCACCTCCATCTGGCTTGAGATGGTGATTTAGGACTGAGGCTCCAACTGGGCAGAGATGGCGGCGGGCTCCGTCTCCCTCCCCAGCAAAGGCCCAAGAGGAAGAGTGTTTCATTTTTACCGCGGCTTTTCCGTCTGCAGGGAGCCTTATTTCTCCTTTGCACATTTTCAGAAACCCTGCTGTGGGCTAGATTTATGGAGCGGAGAGAAGCCCCTGGGAGCCGGAGCAGGGACACCGGATCCGCCGGTTTCTCCCGCGGCCGAGCCAAGCACGCTCCCTCTGACGTTTCGCTTGGCAGAAGCCTCTCCGGATACACCACGAGGTGGTGTCGCGCCTCCTGACCAGGCGCGACCCACTCTTGGGGTCCTCCCTTTGGGGGCCAGACATGCGCCTCATTACGCCACTGCTTCGCCCGTTCCTTGCCGCAGCACCCTCTCCAGCACACACGAGGGGCGCGCGCACCTCCGCCTGCCCCCCCGGCCCTGCAGCTGACCCAGTGGGAGGAGCCGGCAGTGCCCGGCAGACGGACAGTGGCTGGTCCAGCGGGAAGGTCAGGCAGGGAAGAGGGCGGGAGTACAGGGGCGCAGGGATAACCAAGGTCTTCCTGGAGGCGGCCCTTGAACCCAAGTCGGGAGCACTGAGGGTGCAGACGGTGACGCCCAGGCAGCAGGGAGCAGGGGGCGGCGGGTGTGCACGACACGGGGTGGGGGGAGGAGCGGTGGGGAGGGTCCCTGGGCGCAGAGGGAGCTTGGTCTCAGGGCTCCTGGCGGGGATCTGGAGGTTCTGAGAGGTGACCGGGCCCACCGCAGGTCTGCAGTGTCCCTTGGCTGTGGCGTTTCACCGGGGCCTGAGGCTGAGGCGTGTGCGGATGTCCTGGGACACTCCCCTGGACGCAGCCTGTGTCTGGAGAGCTGGCGTCACAAGAGGTCGAGTCGGTGGGTCCCCAGCCTGGGAGGGGGCAGCCTTCGCCCCACAGCAGCCAGATGCAGAGGGAAAGCTCCGGGCTGCCCCTCCCCTGGAGTGTAAGGACGGTGTCAGGGAGGACCGCGCCCTGCTCCGTGACCAGGACCCCAGGGAGCAGGCAGGGAGCTGGCGAGAGATGGCCACTTCCTGGAGCCCGGGTCTTGGGGGCCCTCCAGGACCTGTGGCCTCTGACACTGAGCGGGTTCTTCCCCGGGCTCAGGAGAAGAGGAGGGTGATTGGAAAAGGGAAGGACTAGGAGGGAGGAGGGTGGAGGGAGAGTCAAGCTGCTGGGTGCGACTTCCGTGCACAAAACCCCAAGCGTTTTCCGTTCCCTGTCAGTCCTCTGCCGCTTTGGGAGGGAATCTGAGTCTGACACAGCTGAGCTTGGAGGGGGTCCTTGTGCCCAGGGGCCACGAGGTGCCTCCCTGGGTTTTCCCACCCATCACCCGCCCCAGCAGTGCCCAAGCAGCGGTTAGGAGTGGTGCCCCGGTGGCAGCCTGGCTTCGGGAGATGGACAGTGGCCTGCAGCCCGTGGCGGCGAGTGCATGGAGCTGGGAGGTGGGGGGCCCCGGGTGGGTTTGGCCTGCACTGTGTCTGCACGGGGCCCACGGGCATCCTCTTCCACAGAACCCATCCCTCCCGAGCAGAGCCAAGGCCGCCACGGAACGGAGCCTGAGGAGATAACGGAGATGTAGGCCGAGGAGAGGGAGCCATCAGACGGCTGGTGGAGACACTGCAGCTCCCGCGCTTGGCAGGCCCCCGCACGCGCTCCAGCGGCTCCCAGAGCAGGAGGGACGCGGGAAGGCCTCACGCGAGCACGGCGAGGCTGCCAGCAGGGCAGCCTGGGCCCTGGAGCTACCCGGCCAGGTACCAGGAGGGCCGGGCAGGCAGGGGTGCGCCCCAGTGCTTTGCACCAGCTGCTCTGGGGCCTCGGCATCCTGCCCAGGCCTGGGGAGGGTCTGGGGTCTGGGAGGCAATGCCCAGGACTGCGACCCCGGGGCCACCTGCCCCTCAACAGCGGGCTTCCTGGGACAGGGGCGTCGGAACCACGAGCAGCACAGCAGACAGGAGCAGCGGCCCACATCCATCACGCGGAGTAATGAGCTGGATTTATAGAAAAGGAAACACAATACAATCCGCGTAATGGCTGTTGACACAGATCTGGGCTGTTTGTTCTAGGATATTAAATTGACAAACAGCAAGGGCTCACCGGGCTCCTGTCTCTGATTTGCGGGCTCCTGTCGAAAGGTGTGTGCGTGGCCGCGCCAATCAGAGGACAAGGCTGACCCAGCGGGATGAGGAGGGCCATCCCGGAGGCCTCTGCTTGTGAACACCTCCCAGAGCCCGCTCCCCGAAGGAGCGGCTCACCAAGGAAGCAGGGGTGGGAACGTCACTGCTTGGGTCCCAGAGAAAGCAGGCCACATTTTGAAAAATTTAATTAAGACCCGAGATCAGGTTTGCGTAATTAGATTCAGGCTGTGAGTAAGCGTGGTGATGGATGGGCAGGGTGTCATCGCTGACACCCGGGAGGTGAGCCGCGTCCCCCAGCAGCCCCTGCCGCCTGGATTCTGCATCTCAGGTGTGAGAAATGCTCCTGCTGCTTTGTTTTTGGGTTGCTTTTAGTCTCTGAAGAATGTCCCTGGGTGCAAGCAACCTGTAGAGGGAGAGAGGGAGAGGAAAAGGTGGAGTGTTTTTCCTGACACCTCACGTGCTCTCTCAGTCCTCTCCACGCTCGGGTCTGCCCTGCAGAGCACCCTTGTCCTGGCAGAAGGCGGCCCGGAGAATCAAGAGTCCCCCGGGGGACTCCAGGCAGGCTGCGGACATGGGCCGCAGGCCTGGAGGACCCTCCATCAGTAGGTAACGGACACTCAGCGGGAGAGATCCAGTTAGATGGGAAAGTATTGCTTCCACCGTAGTTTACTTCAGGAAATGGAAAAGATGAGCGAAAGACCCTGGTGAGCGGGTGAGTTTTGAAGGAAACGGGAAGATGGCATCTGGTCCTTTTTAAAAAGAAAGAACACATGTCGCTGAGAAGGAAGAGGGACAGGGCAGAGTCACCGGCAGGAGGGCTGAGATGGACCAGCCTCAGGACAGCAGAGGCTTCCTGCCCACCGGGAGCCTGCCTCCGTGGGCACAAGGCCGCTGAGAAGCCACAGAGCCCAGAGCAAGCCTGTGCTGGGGCTCGGAGCCCTCCCCGGCAGCTCGGGGCTTGTGCAGCTTCGGGAGGCCTGATGGGCACATCTCAGGAGCAGAGAGCAGCTGTGAGCAGCTTCACGGGGCAGCGAGAAAGGATGTGAGCACAGAGACACTCTCCCAGCGAGTTCACAGGACAGGGAGAGGTGAGCCGAGAAAGGCAGGCAGAGAGCCCCTCCAAACCCTCTGGCCCAGCGAACTTCAGAGTCACCCGCGTCTGCCCCCAGGTAAACCAAGGCTGGTCTAAGAAGTGTGAAAGGGCTCAGGGACAGATGCCTTTCAGAAACAGTCTGTTGTCTGCAAATTAAAGACCTATATGCAATTAAAAACCAACAAAGGGGTCCTTTGCTACAGCATTTCCTGACCCCAGCTGGAGGTGGAACAGCATCCTGTGGGACAGGCACCTGCACTCAGCCTTTTAAGGTCGCATGGCCCCGTAATCCTAGGAGTCCTGAGGAAGCATCTGGCGAGGAGGCTCCAGAATCAAACTGGCCTTTACAGACCAAAGGGCGTTCCAAGAGCCTGAGGGACTGTTCCACCAGTGGTTAGGCCCGCACTCGGGAACAGCACTTAAACCACAGAGGTGATGAACCCAAGCCCTGAGCCTGCGTTTCGATGCTTGATTCACCCCAAGGCGCCCTCTCCTAACCTCTGGGCAGACCCTCCCTCCCTCCCTCCCTCCCTCTCTCTCACCCTGCTCTGCCTTCCTGTCTGGGCAGGATCCCTCAGTCCCTCTTAGAAGCAGGCCCTTTCCCCTGTTTTGGTGGGAGTCATGTTGGACGGGTCCACACTTTGACCACAAACTCAAACCAGACAGAAAAGCTGGTTGGTCACAAGCTCCCTCCACTGGAGCAGACAGGGCCTGACTCCCATCACCGCCCGGAGCAAGGCCCCCCAGACCCTCACTGCGGAGGAGCCGTGCGCAGAATGGCAGGAAACCCCTGGTCGAGGGCGTGAGCTTCTTCCCAGAAGGAAGCCTGGGGAAGCCACCTCCCCACTCCTGAGCACGCTCGGTTGCAGGGTGATTTATGGTTGTGTTATTCCTAAATCTCCGCAAAGATGTAAACAGGGTGATTGTGCCTCCGTAAGATATTAATAACTTAATGAGTCTGTGCTATTTGTTTATGTAAATGGATAATGGAATCTCTACAGGGGCCAAATATGATATTACATACAATCTGGTGATTCAATGACTGTTGTCACAGACACACACACACACACACACACTCCCAGCGTGCTCTGGAGGAGCTAGTCCTGAGCACAAACAGGGTGGGCACAGCTCACACTTCCTTCTAGGGATCTGGGAAGAGTCAGGGTTGAGGATGCCCTGCAGGCCCCAGGGAGGGGGCACTGGTCACTTCTTCCCTCCTCTCCCTGCCCCCTCCTCCCAGGAAGCTCCCAGGCCTCCACACGGCCCCCAGCCCCATTCTCAGCTGGCTGGGCCTCGAGTATGTCCCCAGTCCTGGCCATCCTGCTCTCCCTGCAGACAGTAGAGCTGGACCAGCACTCACATCCTCCCTGTCAGGGCACTGGGCCCCCGAAACTCTGGGCTGCTGAAGGGTGACCCCAACCCCCACCCCAAACCCAGGAACTCGGAATGTGGCTGTGTTTGGAGATGGGCTTTGAAAACATAAATAGGTCACCGTAAGGTCATGTGGGTCCTGATGCTCTGGTGGGGGTGTCCTCATACAAACAGGAAGTCAGGACACAGACAGGCACAGGGTGCCCATGTCAGGAGGGGGCGTCAGGATGCAGACGTGCACGGGGAGTCCACGTGAGGAGGGGCCGTCAGAACACAGACGGGCACGGGGCCCCTACGGGAGGAGGGGGCGTCAGGACGCAGACGGGCACGGGGCGCCCACGTGACCACAGAGCACAGTCCCTGACCTCCAGCAGGAAGGTGTCGGGCAGTGACCGGGTCATGAGGGTGGGCCCCACCGCGCAGCTAGTGTCCCGCGTCCCCGGGGAACGAGCTGCCGCGTCCCCTCTCCCCTCCGCACGAGAGGCCAGCGTCCTCTGCCAGCACTGTGCCTGCTTGGGGTCAGCCCCGCCCCTGCATTTGCCACCACTGCCCGAGCAGAGGTGGGCGGAAGCTGTGTTCTGGCGCCTCTCTCCTCGCCGAGGGGCTGTCTCCACCTCGGGACCCTACAGGCCACTGGCTGGTCCCGCTGATCACCGAGGCCTCGTCTCCCCGTGGCTGGGAGGGGAAGATGGTTGGCAGGGCCGTCTGATTGTTTCCGGCTCCCCCATTAGCCTGGGGGAAGGTGGACTCAACCCCCCTCCTCTCGGAGCCTCAGGCTCTGCAAAGCCAGGGGGCAAGGATCCGCCCAGGGCTCTGTGTGTCCACCCCCCCCCGCGTCCCCATGCCCCCTCACCCCGAGTCTCGGGACTCGCCTCCCCACCCCCTGTCTCCCACCTTCTGCCCACCTGCATGAGGACATTAACGCACATCCTTCCACATCCTCCTCTTCTGTTGTTTTCTCCTGTTTATTCCTGAGCTGCCGTGTGAAACAGTTACAGTTCAGATTTCTGCTGTGGATAAACAAATACAGAAAATTAGCAGATGTGTTTTGCAGATGCACTTCACAAAAATAACCTCCTCCCGATGAGTAGGAGCATCGGGAGGCTGAGCGGCGCGGGGTCCTGAGCACCGCTGGATGCCCTTCCAGGCTTTGAAGGGAGGAACCTGAGACGAGAGGAGGGGCAAGGACCAGTCAAGGCCGGAACGGGTGGCCAGGCCTGCTGTGGGCTCGTAAGAGGGTGTCCGAGCGGGCACAGGAGCTGAGGCCCGGTGGGACAGGAGGGCAGCAGCCACGGCCTCAGGGCTGCGGCTGGACCAGTGGCCGCGAGGTCCCCTGGAGCCCCGGGGGTAGGGGAGAGAGGAGACGGAAGACCCGGAGAAGATGCCAAAGCCAGGTGTCATGGCATCCGGGGCACTCGGGTCAGCAGAGCTGTGACCCCAGGACTGCCAGCAGGGACGAGAGCCTGAAAGCGCCTCTGAGGGGGCAGGCCACGGCCCCCGTGACACGCAGCCCCGCGGCACGCCGCCTGCAATTCAAGATGCCCCAGGCCACGGGCAGCTAACGTCGCAGTCCTGGGAGATGAGGGGCGCGGAGAGGGCAGGCCCGGACACCCCCCACACACCCTTGCACGCAGAAACGCAGTCACCTATGCGCACATGCATGCACACACGAGTCCACCCCAGCCTCCACGGTGTCCTGCTGGTGGTGAGTGAACGGAGCCTCCTTCACATGCAGGCCTAGTCCTGGGAGGAAGCACTCGGTACAGACTCTATTTCTTCTTCCATGAAAGGATCACAGCTTCCCAGGGATAATTTAATTTGCCTTTTCTTTCAGGAGTGACTGTTACACAGAGGAGCCTTTCTTCTCATCTAATTTTACCCCCAAATAAAATAAAAGACTCAAAGAATATTAGAACTGCTTCAACCCCATCACCTGATACCTAGGGAGAGATAGGAATGGTCCAGGCCTTCTGTTCAGGAGCGGGGAGTGGGGGAGGAGGGAGACAAGGACACAGAGGGATGGGGAGGGGTCCCAGGGAAGGAGGGAGATTCAGGGAAGGGAGGAAATTCAAGGACGAAGGAGCAGGCCCAGAGATGGGGTGGGGACTCAGGGATGGGGAGGGGGGGCCCAGGAGTAGGGTGAAGGCCCAGAGTCGAGGTGGGGGTCCCAGCGATAGTGGGTGCTCTTGGGGCTCCCACATACCCTGGGGACCACCTGTCTGCCAAGTGTGAGCCCGTGTAAAGGAAAGGGGGCTCTGGATGCCCTCTCCATTCCCGACAGGGGGAAGGCTGCCACGGAACCCACCCTAAAGTGCCAGCAGCCTGTGCTTGCAGCAAGATCTAACAGACAGGCTCCAAGTGACAGCCGAGGTTTGTGCCAAGTGCCAGCTCTCCTGGAGTCTAGAGTTTGGGTGTCGGCCAGCACCCAAACTTGGGAGACCAGCTCTGGGCCACACTCCCGGGCAGGAGCTTCTGGCAGGCCCCCTGGCAGACTACACCTCACTCGTGAGGTCACAGCTCAGCACTGGGTGCTGGACACGTCCTGGGTGGCTCTCCTGGCCAGACTCTGGGTGCCTGCCCTGGTCCACGGGCTTCAGGTGTGCACCTGCCCTTTGCTGACTTGCTCTGGCTTGTTACCCTGACATGTCTTAGCTGTGACAACTGCAGACTGAGTCTCACGGGGTCCTTCCAGGAAGTCACAGAGCCTAGGGGTGGTCCCCAGGACCCTAACACGCTTCAGGGTCTCAGAGGAAAATGACAGGAGTCCCTAGAGGATGAAGCCCCAGGCCAGCCACTTGGGGCGAATGATGGCAGGCGGTGAGGCTCACCTCGCTGGGCCCTGCTGTGTGCCTGTGGGCTGGCCCGACCCTAGGGCCATCGGCTGACGGGTGTCTAATGTCCATGACCCCAGGGACTGTGCAGGTCTGCAGCCTAGAAGCAGTGATCAACTTTTTCTTGGGCTCCAAAATCACTGTGGATGGTGACTACAGCCACGAAATGAAAAGATGCTTGCTCCTTGTAAGAAAAGCTGTGACAAACCTAGAGAGCATACTAAAGAGCAGAGACATTACTTTACCAACAAAGGTCTGTCTAGTCAAAGCTCTGGTTTTTTCGGTAGTCATGTGGATGTGAGAGCTGGGCGATAAAGAAGGCTGAGTGCGAAAGAACTGACCCTTTTGAACTGTGGTGTTGGAGAAGACTCTGGAGGGTCCTAAAGAAAACTGACCCTGAATAGTCATTGGAAGGACTGATGCTGAAGCTCCAATACTTTAGGGCTGACTCACTGGGAAAGACCCTGATGCTGGGAAAGACTTAGGGCAGGTGAAGGGGACAACAGAGGATAGAAGGTTGGATGGCATCACCGACTCGATGGACATGAGTTTGAGCAAGCTCTGGGAGCTGGTGATGGACAGGGAGGCCTGGTGTGCGGCAGTCCATGGGGTCGCAAAGACTTGAACACTGAGCCACTGAACAACCACCCAAACATTAGCACTCACCTTTCGAACTCTTTTAAAGACATAACTTTAATAGCTGCTGAAGGATCTTCAGTGTATAACAGATGGCCGTTGCTGGCCATTCATTCTTTTAACAAAAATCATGTTTCCCAGTGCTTTTCTTGCAGAAAAGAAAGTGGCCAGTCCAGACCCCACCATCCAGGGATGGGAGAAGGATGACGAACAGGTGGACAGGGAGGATAAAACAGAATCATACGACGGACGTAAAGCAGAGAACACTGAGGCCACTGCCCATTTTTCCTGCAAAGTGTCGATGGAATTAATACCATTGTGTGAACATCTGAGATCATCTCAGATCATGTCCTGAAGATAAATTCCCAGACAAGACATTACTGGCAGAGAAGTGTGAGTCTTCTGGCGCAACACACGCTAATCGGCAACACCAGCAACTTTCCACTCTCCAGGGGCCTCTCCAGGTCAGCAACTCCAGGCTGAGAGCCCTCTTTGCTGTTTTCACCTGGGCCTGGGGGTGCACCTTTACCCCAGTTGCCCACCGTAGTCTCTGCTGCAAGAGTACACTGCTTTCGTCTCAGATTCACAGTTGTCCAGGGGTTGGGGGTGGGGGCAGGGCGGGACCCCCGGAAGGAAGCGGAATCCACCTTCCCTGTGCTCCCAACCCCAGCCCTCAGGCCCCTTGATTTCCCTGGGAGAGGACACCGACAAGGATCACGTGTCCTCCTTTCAGGAGCGGATGGGCACCTTCCGGCGTCCCCGTGTTCCTTCCGCGGTAAAATAGCCCCTCCCTGCCTTTTCTCCTTTGTGTGCAGTAGGATCGCCTGATCTCACCTCGTTACGTGCCGCTGATGGGCACGTGTGCCGACAAGCAGATCACAGGCCCCTCCCCGGCTTCATCAGCATCATCGCGGAAGCACGTGCGTGCGCCAGGCGTTCTCCCTGAAGTGACTTCTAAAAGTAAAACATAATTTACGGGCGCCCCGACCCCGCTGTTTGATGTTCATGAGCACGGTGCCGTCTCTGTCGCAACGTCCTAAAGCGTCCCAAGACTCATCATCGGAGTCTCCAGAGAACAGACAGATGAGCCTGTGATGAAACTGCCGCTGGGGCCCCGTCCCAGTCGCTGTCTCCTCCCAGGATGCGCTCGGTTTCAGGAGGACGCTGCTGGACCCACACCTCATCCAGTCCCCTCCCGTCCCAGCACAAGGCAATCCGTGTCGCACGGGGAGCTGGTTTCTCACTGGCCACTCCTTTAGGGGCATCAGTGAAGATTCCCACCTGCTGCTCCGACCTGCTCACAGTGCCCCCGTGGGGAAAGTCCTCCCGTAGGAGCCCCTCCTCTAGCCCTTCTGGCCCCCTGCAAAGAAACGCTGATTGACAGAGAGGCAGGGAACGTGGGCGTCCAGGCATGGTTGCTAGTTGAGAACCCTTTCTGTCCTCTTGAAAAAGCGTGTGAACTTGGCTTCCAGTAATTCAGCTGGGTTGACTTGAAGGTTAAAAGAACACCCTTTGTCTCAAATCTGTTGGTAAATCCTGGGACGATGCAGTCCGTGAGCGCAGTCCCTGGGTTCGGGCTTGCATTCTGCCATGTGCTGTGGAATCCGCCAGCTTGTTTCCAGAGTGCAGATCTGAGGCCCGTCCGTGGTCTACATGGAGTTTCTCCACCTCGGCCTGGAGGCACGGGGTCGGGCGGGCTGCTCTCTATGGTGGGTGGTTGGGAGCACTGCAGGCCCGTGGTCCCCTTGGTCTCTGTCCGCTGGGAGCCAGTGGCACCCTCCAAGTCTCTTTTTTTTTTTTTTTTAATTTTTAAATTGTACTTGTTTAATTTGGGCTGTGCTGACTCTTCACTGCCACTTGTCCTTTTCTCTGGTTGCAGTGCCGAGGCTTCTCGTTATGGGGGCACCTCTTGTCAGGAAGCACAGGTTCTGAGATAGTCGGGCTCAGCTGTTGTGGCTCACATTACTGGTTGCTCCACCGCATGTGAAATCTTCTGGATCAGGGATCGAACCTGTGTCCCCTGCATCGGCAGGCAGGTTCCTAGCCCCTGGACCCCCAGGAAAGTCCACCCTCCAAGTCTTGATGACCCAGGATGTCTGCAGATGTTGCCACTTGCCCCGGGAGGGAGCAGACTGGTCCCAGCTGAGAGCCCTTTCCAGGGGCGTCACCTCCTCCGAGTGGGGGTGCAGCTTGTTCTGCCCCAGCTCCTGGCCATTCTCCCCACGCCTGTGTCCTGTGGACTTGCCACCTCAATGGCACAACTGGGCCACAGCCGCCCAGGGTCCCAGCACAGGGCCTGGGCCAGGAGTGCCTGACCAGCGCGTCCCTCCCCT
Source organism: Nanger dama (assembly GCA_917880005.1). Lineage (NCBI taxonomy): Eukaryota > Metazoa > Chordata > Mammalia > Artiodactyla > Bovidae > Nanger > Nanger dama. Next base: position 1,835,700 of record CAKJTW010000046.1, on the reverse strand, counting down.
TCACGCACGGCCTTCCCACCCTTCCTCCATGTAGCTCCCCCGACCCGGAACTGCTCAGGCTGCTCTCAGCATCTCACAGGCACCCACTGCAGCCCCCAGCTCCCCTCACCTGTCTCCACACCCCCAACCCTGGACATTCTCAGGGAGAGACCCCAGCAAGAGGTCTGGGCCAGACATGGGGGGGCGCTGTGAGGGAAGGACCTGGGTCCCCAGCCTGTGCTTCCTGTGGACACAGTCAGTGATGGCCTGTGGGGGAGTTCCCTGGGGGCTTCACACTGCTGGGGGCTTCCTGGTGGCTCAGATGGTAAAGAATCTGCATGCAAGCCGGGAGACGGAGGTTCGATCCCTGGGTCAAGAAGATCCCCTGGAGAAAGGAATGGCACCCCACTCCAGTATTCCTGCCTGGAGAAGCCCATGGACAGAGGGACCTGGCAGACTACAGTCCATGGGGTTGCAGAAGAGCTGGACACGACTGAGCAACTAACAGTTTTGCTTCACATTATTGGGCCCTTGCCCATTAGTCACTCCTCCCTGATCCTGAGTTATCACCTCAGTCCCCTGCAGGTTTGATGACCCCCCACCTTAAAGGTGGGGAAGGGGCCGCCCAGCATGGACCCACAGCCCAGATAGGGAGGAGCCAGGCTCAGGGGGATTCTTCGTCCCTTCCTTCCCTCCACCGCAGCCACAAACCTCAAGCCCCGAGCCCTGAGCCACAGGTTCAGGGCCACCCCATGCCAGATGCTCTCCGCTGGGTATGTGGTGGGCAGCCAGTACTTCCCGCCTCAAGACAGCTCCAGGCTCTGTCCCCGCAACCTCGCGAGCTGGGCTCTGCTTTGCAAACAGCGAGGAGACCCCTCCCATGGAACAGAGGCACGTGTGGCATCAGGGTGCAGAGGCTGTTCTGCTGTCACCAGCTCCCCAGAGGAGGGACGTGACCACCCGCCAGCCGCTCCACGTGGGGCCAGGTGGCTGCAGGGGAGGAGGGGAGAGGGCTGAGGCCAGGGCGGGAGGGGTCGAGCGCTGCCTTCCAGGATGCCCCCACCCAGGCCGTCATCTGCCCTCTCCATGCCTCTGGGGGCCTCAGGGGTCTCTGTGTCTGGTGCCAGGTTGTCGGCAGCATTGGCTACGGGTAGTTTGGGGCTGGTGTACACTTTTTTTCGTGTAAATAATAATCATAAAAAGGAAAACTGCATTTGCTCTGAGTGGGCAGGAGATGTGTTTCAGTCAGAGTGAGGAGTGCTCTGGGAGCACGGCTCAAGCCCAAGAAGACTAGCACTAGAAGGCTTTTTCCCAGGGCTGCAGCTGGGCAGAGCTGTGCATCCTCACCCACCAGCGCGAACAGTTAGGCTAGTTAACGGAAGGCCGGGATCCTGCTTCAGCGGCCAGCACACTGCCAGGACCAGCGGCGTCTTCAGTGCTCCAGACCCGCAGATCCACCCAGGGACACCCGGGACGAGGGGTGGACCAGGGATTCCAGTGCCCACAGCCTCCCGACTCAGATCTCGGGGCCGAGGAAGGGACGTGTCCTGCGCCACGTGCTGAGTGGGGGCTGGTCCTCCCCAGCACCTCGGGGTTCCCGAGATGAGCGTGAGCAGCAGGTGCTGGGGTGGGTTCCAGGGGCCTCTGCTTCTCTGAGCCCCTTCCCAGACCCAAGACCTCTCTCCCCTGGAAAGCTCAACGCTGGGTTCTAAAACTTTACACGATTAATCATAAATTTCCACCACTGATTTTTTTTTCTTAAATAAGCACTCAGATTTATGGGTGATCATGAAACTCTCCCATCAGATATGAGTCAGAGCCACAGAAACGATGAAGCAGGAATTCTAATGTCTAATGAAATGGCTGACCCCAGCTGAGAAGTGAAAACCAGGCGCTGTCCTAGCTACACATCTCATGAGGAGCCTGCCTCCTCTGATTCTCGTGAGCGGCCTCCATCCTGCGACCACTGTGGACAGCCCCGAGTCCCCCATTGCCCCCACCCCAGTCAGCTGAGGCTTCTTGAGGGGCAGAGAAGCGACTCGAGGCTCAGTCGTGTCCTTCAAAGCAGAGGGGCTGTGACCTCAAATCAGAACCTTGACCCCCACCCAGACCCTCCCCCAGTACATGGGGCTTCAGTCTCCTTTAGCTGAGTGTATCAGTCGGGGGTCTCCTGGAAAACAGACCAGCAGGATCTATACACAGAGGTTTATTACACGAACTGGCTGAGACGTCCCAAGACATGTGGTCTGCGAGCTGGACGCCGGGGGAGGCAGGTCCAAGCTAGAGGCTGAGAACCAGGCACCTAGGGGCAACTCTGAGCTGGAGGCAGGAGAGGATGGATGTCCCAGCTCAGAAGACAGGGGATGCTCCCTCCTCCCTCTTTGGGTCTCCCTCGATGGACTGGATGAGGGCCCCACACTGGGGAGGACCGTCTGCACTGCCTAGATTGATGTTTAACCAGATACCTGGACACTTGCGTCAGTCTGACACGTAAAATTAACCATTACCCGGAGTACCCTGGGAAGACCGTGAAGGTGCAGAAACTGGAGACTGGCTCTCCTAGGGGATGCCTCCAGCCCGGGATCCTCACCACACTCAGCTCAGACTGGCTTTGGGGACAGCAGGGTCCTCGTGGCCGGAGGTCTCTGCCCCGGGCTCCTGTCCCACAGGCTCCACACCAGACACAGCGTGTGCCGCGCATGCAACCCGAGATGGTGTGATGGTGGTGAACTCTCCCCCCGAGAGTTCACGGACACCTGGAAGCCCGCATGGCTTCCCCTGAGAAACAAAGATGGTATGACGACACAGGACGGCCAATGGGATCAGCGAGTGATTGTCTCAAGGGCCGGGGGGGCGTCGGGTCGGGTCTGGGTCAGCAGCCTCCCGTCACACTAACCCATGCCTGTGTGAACACAGGCTGCAAGGGTGCATTTGCCAGCTGTTTCAGATGTTGTCGGAGATGTTCTGTCTGAATAATCCAGGAGCAGAGCCACTCTGCCCAGGACTGAGAAAGCCCCGGCCGGGGCTGGGGAAGTGCGTGCAGCCACGCGATGAAGAGAAGGGAGTGAATCCGCAGATTCACCAGAGGATCGCAGAGCTGACCCGGGTCCGCACCACCACCCCCTTAGGGAGGTCAGGTCCTTTGTCAGAGACGCCCGGGGGCTGAGAGTCAGAGCCGGGGCTGGCCCAGCCGAGGCCACTCCAGACCCCTGTGCTTACTCCCTGAGTCGTGTCCAACTCTGCGACCCCGTGAACTGTAGCCCGCCCGGCTCCTCTGTCCATGAGATTCCCCAGGTAAGAGTACTGGCGTGGGCTGCCATGTCCTCCAAAAGCTCACCTGAGGCAGCCTGAGTCTGAGATCAGCAGCCAGCTCTCCGTGGCCGAGAATCCTCCTCCCCAACCCCGGCTCCCATGACCCTGGACCATGCCTCCCGCTGGGGGCTTTGTCCCCGCAGCCTGGACCATCACCCGTCCTTCGCAGGGTGGATGCCCTCCCCTGCCTGGCCCAGGGAGACCCACATGCACATAAGCAGCTCTTTGCCCACTCTAGCTGTGAGAACAGACGGCCGCAGACGCAGCGGCTGGGCGGTCACTGCCCCTGCTCTGCCCATCACTGGCTGTGTCCCTCAGCCTGGCCTCTAGCTTCCTGAGTCTGGGGCACTTCTCTGGAGACAAGCCAATGGCTCTGACCTCAGAGAGCCCTGAGTCAGGGAAGAGGGGAGTCCAGACCCGTGGCAGAGGCCTAGCCCAGCAGAGTCCTGAAACCAGGGGGTGGGCAGGGCTGTCCACCATGCTGGGCATGCAGAACCGGGAGACGGGGCACAGATCAGGAGCCTGGCTAAGGGTGTGGGGAGGAAGAAGGGGGCATGACTGTGGACACAGAGTCCAGGGGCCGTCAGGGAACAGACTGACCACCCAATGGGGGGGATGTGGGCGCATCTGTGGCTCAGAGATGCCGCTGCATCCAGGATCCAAGGGTCCTGAGCAGAGGGGCAACCTCCCTGCCCACCACCACCCTCCCTGCCTGAGGACCACCCCCCCCAGTGTGGAGAGACGCCTGCCCTCCGGGGGCCTCATCTGGGGCTGGAAATGAAAGGAAGGAGGAGGGCAGGGGCGAGTCTTCCCAGGCTGGACAGGCAGGGCCTTGTGGGTCTCCCTGAGGCCGCTGGACTGGCCAGCTTCCCCTCCCGCTGCCACCCCCGTGACAGCTTGCCCAACACTGGGTGATGGAACACCATCATCCTCACACTTATTTTTGTCTTCTCCATCTATTTTGGGAAGCAGAGTCTTAGATCAGCAATTAGAAATGTCACTTGTACTTTGGGAAGGGGGTGCATCTGCACAGTCTATAATTGAGAATAGTAATCAAACTCACTGACAACTTCAATGGTATGAAAATGGTAATTAATTGTAAATTTTGATGGAATGTATAATATTTATCTATTTTTGAACTTTTTCCTGATCAGCAACAAGCTCTGGTGTCTTACTTCTTTTTAATCTGATTTCTATAGTTAGCATCTTTATTATTTTTTTCATTAAAAGTTTCCATGGGGAAGGATGGAGTTGCTTGAGAATGAACGGTAGGGTCAGGAAAAGCTTCAGCATCTGATCGGGGGACTGTGAAACGAGCACACGTTTTTGTCCGGGTTGGGGGCTTCGCTAGAGTCGGGGGTGAGGAGGGGGAAGCTGGAGATGGGAGGGCAGCCTGTGGTTCCCCCAGACCCTGCGGCCGGGGAGCCCGAGTGAGGCAGACGTTCATACATCCGGATTCAGGCCGCCCTAGATTAGCACCTGCCTTCCACCCGCGCTAGCCCTCACAAGCCTGTCTGGCACTACAGGTTGGTCACCAGGCAGGCGGCAGAGCCACGTCTGATGTGCTGTCAGGCAGCTTGGCGGCTGCAAAAGCCACAGACGGAGGCTGAGACAACACAAGCTGATTCCCTCCAAGCCCTTGAGTCTGGACTCTGAGATTCCGGCAGGGAGACGGGCTGGCCCCTCCTGAGGCCCCTCCCGGGCGTGCCTCCTCCCTGTGTCCTCAGGCGGTTGTCCCTTTGTGTGATTCTGGGTCTCAGTCCTAGGTGTTGTTCAATCGCGTCCGACTCTCTGCCCCTCCGGGGACTGTAGCCCACCAGGCTTCTCTGTTCGCGGCCTTTTCCAGGCTGGAGTATCGGGAGTGGGTTGCCCTTTCCTACTCCAGGGTATCCTCCCAACCCAGGGGCGGGAATCGCATGTCTTCTGCCTCCTGCAGTGCAGGTAGGTTCTTTACCGCTGAGCCACGCGGGAAGCTTCTGGGTCTTGATCACCTCTCTTTGCAACAACCCCAGTCATGTTGAGGGCCCACCTGTGTGACCTCACTTTACTTTAAGTACCTTTTAAAGACTCTGTCTCCAAAATGCAGTCACATTCCAAGGTCATGGGGGTTAGAAGTTCAACACGGCAACCTGGGGGGACACGGCTCAGCCCATAAAGGAGGGCAGGGGCCAGCAAGCTCTGAGATGCTCATCCCCCCTGAGAAGCCGGTGGGAACCCAGCAGCTCTGTCTCAGCCCTGCTGCAGGACAGCCAGGGAGGGAGGCCCAAATGACCGACTCTGAGGCCAGCTCTCTGGCAGCTCAAAGCTGAATTGCTCGGCTCCCATGAGTTTCCTTCAGCACAGTCACGATGCCCCAAACGGCACTGGAAGAAAGATGGAAGAGCCACTGGCTGGCTCTCGCCAGGCTGGGGAGAGAGGAGCCGGGGCCAGCCTGTGCACTCCCTGCTGTAGCTCACAGCTGGCGGTCCTGGGGACTTCCTGCTACCTCCCCTACAGATGATAAACCAGGGGTGCCTGCTGGCCGGGGGTGGAGGCGACAGTGGAATCTACCCCCAGGGCCCCCACCCACCAGCGGGTTCAGGGAGACAGTGCATCCTCTGTGCACTGGGAGGGTCTGTCTCTGGGTCAGAACGTGCACATCTCACTTCAGGCCCTCACAGGTCCCTGAACCCCCACTCGGCCAGCCTCAGACGTCCAGGGCCCTTGCTCCCGCCACCACCCAGGCCTCTGGCCTCGTCAGGGATGGGGGCTGCAGGATCTGCCATCGTGGCCCCTGCAGAGGTTGTGGGGGGCTGGGGGCTGGCGGAGATGCTCCAGGCCAGAGTGCCTGGAGAAGCTGGACCCAGACTTCTGTGCGCAGTGCCTGCAGGGGGCACCCAGGTCTCTGTGTTGGTGACATCCGCCCCCAGGGCACAGGTTCCCCAGGCATCTAGCCCCACCTCCACTCACCCAGTCCCCCGAAACTACCGAACGCTTTCTTCACGGAGCTCTGTTCAGGGCCGCCAGATGGTCCTGGAAGAGTAATGAGCAAGCAACGCAAAGCAGTCGTCCAAAAGCAAAAAAAAAAAACACGTGGGTCCGCGCACGCGCGCACTTGGAGTGCAGTGAGCTTCCTGGCCACCATCTATTCTAAATCTACTTTGCAGTATAAATTAAGCACGCTTTCCAATCTAATTTTTCATTATGCCTTCGAGTCTCTTTTGCTCCCTAACGAGTTGGCCGCACACATTTGAAATTTTCTATAGCCTAGCACTCAATCTGCCGGTTCATCAGCCCTCAGCCATCAAATGCCTTCCACAAAGGCCTTTGACAGAAGAATTGAAACAGAACAGTGGATGAGGTTGAAGAAATTTGGAATCGCAGATTTGCAGCTGAAAACAAAGATCTATTTGCACTCACCCAGATAGGCTGTTCCTGCAAGTAATGTGGACCCCCGCTCAGGCCTCGAGAGGCGCCTCATAGACCTTGGAGGAGACTGTCTATTCCGAGGAAGGTTCCACCGATTAGCCAAGCCCCGGGCGCTCCCGATGCATGGAGATGGACCTGGAGAAGGAGCAGGGGCAGCTGCTCTGCAGGTGTGCGGCCTGGGTGTCCATCTGTCCTCTCGCCCGGTGTCTCCCAGTCCTCTACGGTCCAGCCTGGTCTTCTGTGGTCCAGTTGCTAGGCAGCCTCCATGGGCACAGAGCCCAGCCTCAAGGAGCCGACCCTCACCCCAGGGCACGGGCCGATGAGCAGGGATGAAGCGAGCTGGAGGAGGCGGCCTCCAGCTCCCAGCGCCACCACAGTCCCAGGATGCGCAGGACTCCTGAGGGTTCATGGGAGCCTGAAATTCTGGTGCCCCAAGAGCTCCACATTGAGGTCAAAGGGCTGAGTGCCAGGAGGCAGGAGAAAAGGTCCCTCATGCATCTTTGAGGCAGACACCCGAGTCCAGAATATTCCAGCTGCAGAAGCACCAGCTAGAGACAGAAACGGAGCCAACCAACCTTCGGCGTTTCATGTAGACACAGAAAGCTGTGCAGGGAAGCAGAATCTGACCTTCTAGGCCACGAGGATGCCTGGAAACAGCTCCGAACGGTGCCCTGGGGGCCTGGCGAGCAGTTGGGGGAAGGGCCAGGGACTTTGGGGTCTTCCTCATCAGGGCCCCGATCCTGTGTCTCTGGCTGGAGAAAGTGAAAAAGCTTGCGTGCAGAAGCAGGGGTCAGCTTTGCTTCTCCTGGGGTCTAGTGAACATCTCTTTGGCCCTTGGAGAGGAGCTCACCTTGGTCTCTCACCCCTGGGGCTGGAAACCTTTATGGTGCAAACTGACGCACGGAGATTAGGTGCTATGGACCCAGTGACGATGGCAGCTGGCAGGGAAGGACCTTGACCCAGCTAGGAGACTGGAATCTGATCCTGTAGCTAAAGTGAGCTCCGGCTCAGCGTCCCCAGGTCTCCCTGGTAGAAGGTGGGGTCCCCTGAGACCTGAACACGGTGGGCAGCTGACAGGCGTCCATCTGTCCACCAGCCATGCGCTGATGACCCTGGACAGACACCCGCTCCCCGCCCCCAGCACAGGCACATTCTAAATCCAATTGATAAGATGTAAAACATCTCCTCCCCCACCTCCTGTGCTCAGTAGGGTCAAAAATAGGTGACGTTCATTGCATTACTCGGCATAAACATGATTTTAATAATTACCGTGGGCCAGAACCCATGCCTGCTCTTGAATAATGAGCATTGAATCCTATTATCGCTCAGTATTAAATATCTTCCAGCACGGTTCCTCACGCCTGCTGGCAGAGATGTCCGTGGCACAAAGCTCCCCTCAGAAAGGCGTGCGGCCCGGAGTTACAGACTCTCTGCTGTTAGTCCGAGGCCTTAATAACGTATCATGTTGCAGCCTGAGAAAGCTGGAGCTGAATTATATTCCCTGCTTCGTAATCAGAGTAGGATTTGCTTGAATTTGTTATCATTTCAGGTAGCTTTCCTGTCCACTGAAGATGATGGTTATTCTCTCCCTGAAGATGCGTGTTCATCTCACAACATATTCTCATTGGACGCAGTTTATTTATGGTTCTTCCTTGTGCCATCAGCACCAGGAATTCACACATCCTGGGTACCTGAACCCCATGTCGGAGCACAAAAGCCAGGCGGGAGCTCACGGACCATCACACAGCCCGTCTCCCGCAGCCCCTTCGTCTTCCAGATAAAGACAGTGAGCCCAGAGAGGTTAATTGACTCATCCAAGGTTACCTGAATAATTTAAGAGCCTTTGGGAACACGAATTAAGTCTGCATTTCAAGCAGCTACCTCCCCAGTGTATTTAACTGGTCAGTTCAGCTGCATCCCAGGGAAGCAGGAAGAGCTGGCGGGCGGGTTTATTGCTGTTCATTTGCTAAATTGTGCCTGACTCCTCTGCAATCCCATGGACTATAGCCAGCCGGGCTTCTCTGCTCACGGGATTTCCCAGGCAGTACTGGAGTGGGCTGCCATTTCCATATCCAGGGGATTTTCCCAGTTCAGGGATCAAACCCAGGTCTTCTGCACTGGCAGGGGGATTCTTTACCACTGAGCCACCAGGGAGACAATGAGCAGATTCAGTTCAGCTCAGTCCCTCAGTCGGGTCCGACTCTCTGCGACTCCGTGGACTCCAGGCCTCCCTGTTCATCATCACCCACTTTCAGAGCTTACTCAGACTCACGTCCGTCGAGTCAGTGATGCCATCCAACCCTCTCATCCTCTGTCATCCCCTCCTCCTCTGCCCTCAATCTTTCCCAGCATCAGGGTCTTTTCTAAGGAGTCAGTTGTTTCCATCAGGTGGCCAAAGTCCTGGAGCTTCAGCTTCAGCATCCTTCCAATGAATATCTAGGATTGATCTCCTTTAGGATGGACTGGTTGGATCTCCTTGCAGTCCAAGGAACTCTCAAGAGTCTTCTCCAACACCACAGTTCAAAAGCATCATTTCCTCTGCACTCAGCTTTCTTTATAGTCCAACTCTCACATCCATACATGACTGCTGGAAAAACCATAGCCTTGACTAGATGGAACTTTGTGGACAAAGTAATGTCTCTGCTTTTTAATATGCCGTCTAGGTTGGTCATAGCTTTTCTTCCAAAGAGCAAGCGTCTTTAAATTTCATCACTGCTATCACTGTCTGCAGTGATTTTGGAGCCCAAGAAAATAAAGTTTGTCACTGTTTCCATTGTTTCCCCATCTATTTGCCATGAAGTGATGAGACTGCATGCCATGATCTTATTTTTTTGAATGCTGAGCTTTAAGGCAACTTTTTCCCTCTCCTCTTTCACTTTCATCAAGAGGCTCTTTAGTTCTTCATTTTCTGCCATAAAAGTGGTGTCAACTGTATATGTGAGGTTATTTATATTTCTTAAGGCAGTCTTGATTCCAGCTTGTGCTTCATCCAGCCTAGTATTTAACATGAGTACTCTGCATATAAGTTAAATAAGCAGGGTGACAATATACAGCCTTGAGTTACTCCTTTACGAATTTGGAGCCAGTCTGTTGCTCCACGTCTGGTTCTAACTGCTGCTTTCTGGCCTGCATGCAGGTTTCCCGGGAGGCAGGTCAGCTGGTCTGGGATTCCCGTCTCCTGAAGAGTTTCCCGGTTTGCTGTGATCCACACAGGCAGAGGCTTCAGCACTGTCAGTGAAGCAGAAGTAGATGTTTCTTTGAAATTCTGTTGATATTTCTATGATCCGATGGATGTTGGCACTTTGGTCTCTGGTTCCTCTGCCTTTCCTAACCCAGCTTGAACATCGGGAAGCGCTCAGTTCACATACTCTTGAAACCTGGGTTGGAGGGTTTTGCATGTTGCTTTGCTAGTGTGTGTGGTGAGTGCAACTGTGCGGTAGTTTGAGCATTTTGGGCACTGTCTTTCTTTGGGATTAGAATGAAATCCTTTTCCAGTCCTGTGGCCCCTGCTGAGTTTCCCAAATTTGCTGGCAGATTAAGTGCAGAACTTTCACAGCATCATCTTTTAGGATTTGAAATAGCTCAGCTGGTATTCCATCACCTCCACTACCTTTGTTGGAGTGATGCTTCCTAAGGCCCACTTGACTTTGCATTCCAGGATGTCTGGCTCTAAGTGAGTGATCACACCATCGTGGTTATCTGGGTCAATATGATCTCTTTTGTGGAGTTCTCTTGTGGATTCTTGTCACTTCTTCTAATATCCTCTGCTTCTGTTAGGTCCATACTGTTTTTGTCCTTTATTGTGCCCAACTTTGCCTGAAATATTCTCTTGGTAGAGCAGATGGGGGAGCCCTGAAAAGATACTCACTGGTAAAAAAAAAAAAAAAAATTGTCCAGAGAATTGTCTGCACAGCATGGTTTTAGAAAGCGCCGAGTTTTCTCTGAGAAACTATAGGAGGGTTTATTAACTGAGAAATCCTTTAGGTGAGGAATGCTCGCCCACGGGCACATGCGCTCAGGCAGGCACCAAGTGGCAGGACCTCTGTCTGATGCCCATCACGACGTGGACTCTGCAGCCATGGAAACTTATTTTGCAGATTACACAGTGGTTTCCATCAAATATCCTACTCGATCCCTGAAAAGTCATATAGGTAATGAAGCAAGTGTTATAGGACCGCTTTTAAGGAAGAGCACTGAGATCCATGGAGTTTAAAGAACTGGGTCCAAAACACACAGGCTGGAGGGGCCCCCGTGGGCCCACAGGCGCTTTGCCCTGATTTGTCTTCAGTATTCCTGCCAGAGTAGCCATCCCACCATGAGTGAGTTGCCAGAGTTATCCCTGGCCTGAGTGTCTGCCTGCCCGGGCACCCAACAGCCACCATCCAGAAAAGACGCATCTCCCACCATTTAGTCAGATGTTAAAGAACCCCCTGGAGAAGGAAATGGCAACTCACTCTGACATTCTTTCATGGGAAATGCTGTGAACAGAAGAGCCTGGTGGGCTACCGTCTACAGGGTCACAAGAGTGAGCAAAAGCAACGGCATGCTGCTCCACGTGTCACTGCTACCCCTTCTGGCTAAACGCATTCTTAGAAATTGTACGGTTATTTCGTTATTATGGATGGAATCTTCTGCCTGCCTCCGTTTGCAATTGGAAGTTTCTGGGAAGCAGCGTTTTCTGTTCACTGACCCTGTCCTCCAGCTGTTTTGCCACATCCTGTACGATTTTAATGGTGTTTTCAGCGCGGTCTCTGGTTTTCTAGAAACGGAACTGTGTGGTTGGCAAAAGAGCATGGGTCCTTTCTATGCAAGCTGTACATTAACTAGTACTGCAAGCAGATCCTTAATGGGTATTTTGGGGAACAGGACCAAGTAATTTAAAGTTGTACATAGAAGACAGACTACCCTAGAATAGCTATTTTTAACATGAAGTATAAATAATTCCTTCAATCACAACAGTCTGACATCTTCACAGAGACACAAACAGATCAATGGAACACAAAAACGTGTTCAAAATCAGTCCCTGTGAAGGCGAGTCCTCTGTGTCAGCTCGGCGGGGTCCCAGTCCCCCATTATCTTATCAAACATGAGTTTGGGCTCCTCTGTACAAATATTTTGTAGATGTGGTTGACATCTACAGTTGGTTGACTCTGAGGAGGATGACTTGTCTGTGTGGGTGGCCCTCATCCAATGAGTTGAAGGATTTTAGAGCCTAACTGAGATTTCCTGCAGAAGAACAAATTCTGCCTCAAGAGTTTAGCATTAAGTCCTGTCTGGGTCCCTCACCTACTGGCTTCCCTACGGATTTCAGACCTTCCTATAAATGCAAAGGATTATTTCCTGTCCTATTTGTTGTGTTTTTTGGGAGAACGCTGACCGACACAAGCCTTGGTATGGAAGAGTGCCTCTAGAGGAATGAAACCTCAAGGATGCATTTTCTGAACAGGCTCCAGGCCTTCTGGAACTGCTTCTTGAGTCTGATTTGATTTACAGGCGTTACTGGCTCTGTCTCTGCGGTGCGATGTGGCAGCAGAGACACCGAAAGCATCAGGATTGGATGCTCCTGATCAAACATGGGCAAGGGGCCAGGCTCTGGGTGACTTGTGACTTAGAACTTCAGGATGTTTTGTCGAACTAATGGTGTAACGAGATTGGTTGATTGTTCCTAACTGTGTTGAGCAAAGTGGGGAGAGAGACCTCCTGGTTCACACACCACACACAACCAAAGACCCCACATCTGCCCTAGAAGGGGGCACCCGCTCCCGATGTTGCAGAGCTGAGATTCCTAAAACCAAACCCAGAGGCTCAGACTGCCAATGGCCACGTTGCAACAAAAGCTGGATTCTCCAGACCACAGGGGCTCTGCTATTGAAGTGAGAACCTTGATTAGGAAGGAGGTGATCACTTTGCAAGAGCTACTGATTCTCGGGAACTCCCTGACAGCTTCTCATGGCTTCCGGACCCAGGACTGGACTCAAGGCCCAGCAGACCCTGAAAAGTAGGGTTCAGAGAATAAACCAAAGGAGAGGGGCTACTGCACACCAAACGTACTGCATCTTCCCAGCTTCTACAGCCAGCAGCTGGGGGGCGTCTGTGGAAACGGGAGTTAACGGTGGGGAGAGTGGAGAAGGGACAGAAAGCTGTGCCAGGCTGGCTTCTCTGAGATGGGCGCTCCAGCAGAGAGTCTGGGTGCTGGACACAGCTCCCCGGTTTGCTTGGTTCGGGGGCCAGCACTCAGTGCTGATGAAGTGCCAAGACCGCCTTGGGATGTAGCAGAGGAAGGGCTGCAAGGTGTGGTGAGACATGAGAGTTGATCCGTCTGGTGATGCTGCTCACCCACCCGGGAGTGTCCAGAGGACACACGGCTCCCCTGCTCCAAGAAGTGAGTGTGCACCGGAGCCCCCAGGCTTACGAAGCCCTCTGCTATCACCCTGCTCTGTGGGTGAGAACTGCAGAGGGGGTCATTGGATCCCAGGGTGGGGTTAGGGCTCGGGGCCCAAGCGCCAGGAGACGTGCTGGTTAGACACAGCCGTGGGCCCGGCCCCTGGCCCCTCCAACGGAACACAGAGCCCAGGTGCTGTTTGGGCCTGAAAAAGTCTAATGGGGAGGAATGGGCTTTGAGGGCTCGGGGCAGCAGAGGACACCGCGATGCTGGCTGACCCTGAGGTTTGGGGTCTGTGCCACCTGCCAGCATTGGTCTGGGGACCATGCACACCTCTGTTCTCCCAAGAAACCCCAAGGGGGGCTATCGTCCATCTCCATCAACCAATGAGGAAGATGAGCCACTGAGGGGTTAGGGACTGGCCCCTCGTCTTATAGGTGGGAAGAAGAAATGCCAGGATTGAAGGCCAGGTGGTCTGACGTTGACCATGACTCAGTACTGCTGTCTGGTCAGGCAAAGAGAAAGGGGGCCCCGAGGAAGCAGAGGGCCTGCCGCCATCCCGGCTCATGGCTGAGAGCCAGGCCTGAGCCCTGCGGGGAAGCCCTGCCCGGGGGAACGTGACACAGAGCTGGGCGGTGAAGGGCTGTGGACAGCCGCCGGGGTGGGGACCTGTCACCCACTCCAGAGGCTGGACTCAAAGTCTCATGGGAAGATGCCCAAGACAACACCCCATCAAAGATCCTGCAGCCCCAAGCCTCTGCCCTTGCCCTCTGACCCACAGTAGCTCTGGGAAGACTCAGCAGGACCTAGAAGAGCAGTTACGAGAAGGGGACAGAAAATCAAGAGAAGCCAAGGGCACCGGTCTCACCATAAACTTCCTGACAACCCCACCAGAGATGCCACCAGGGGAGAAGGGCTACTTTGAATGAGGGCTTGAGCCAGACCTCATGGCTGCTGAAGGTCTGAACGTAACCAGAGCAGGGACCGGATCTCAGAACAGAGACCAGGTCTCATCCAAGAAGGAAGGACGGGGTTCAGAGGAAGACGGGGTTGAGCTGTTCAGAGCAGCAGCCGTGAGGATGAGTGGCGTCCCCCAGCCAGCTTCTCGGCTCCTGGAACAAACTGCTTCTCCGTGAGTGGTTACCCTTTTAGACACACTAATGGTTGATTTCATCTCTACATTTTATTGAAGACGTTCGCATCTAGATGTAGAAATGAAATTAGCATATAATTATATAATTTGTTTCTTCCTTTACTATTTTTATCTGGTTTGGACATTAAGTTTTCCATCTTTCTGTGTGATCTGCAGTTGTTTAAAAATCATAGGAAGTAAAGAAGAATGAGAATACAGTTTGTAAATCATGGACCAGAGTAGTAATTTTTATTAAGCAATACTTAAAATGTCCCCGAACTCCAATAGTCTATGTTAATAAGACCAAAATTTCCACAGAAAAAGACAGAATTCTGGACACAAAATTAATGTCTGAAGTTTCCTTTCAGAGAGATTTAGAGAGAGAGTTAGGCAGATACGAAGATAGGAAATTGTCACTGCTCATTTTCTCTGTGTATTTATTTTATTAAAGTTATCTCAAATGTAGGACAAAAATACAGAGGAAAATAAGAAACATCCTTGGACTCTCAACCAAGTTTTGGCAAATCAAAATATGACATTAAAAAAAACCTCTTCTAACAATGTTTTGCTACACAAAAGAAAAGGTATCAAATTTTCTGGTTTGCTGAATTTTCGCAGATAGTATCCACCCTTGGAACCAAGACTCAGGTCAAGAAGCAGGACAGGGTCACCCCCGCCACTCTGCTAGGGGACCCTGGCTCTCTGGTCGCTCACCACCCACCCATGCTTAAAGGTACCCAACTGCCTTCTGCAGCAGGGACTGCTCTCTCGTGGCTTACACTTAGGGAACGGGCTCCAACACACGTGTCGTTTATGTCCAGCTTCTTGTCCTCAGAGGAGTGTCGGTGTGACTCCTCCACGTTGTCAGGCGAGGGTCTGCCTCATCCACTCTAACGCTGTCACGGGTCCATCATGGGAACTGATTGCGTCTGCGCCCGTTCTCCTGATGAGCAGATAGGTGGCCACCAACTGGAGGACACCAGGCACCCTGCTCTGAACATTTCGTATGTGGTTCTTGGTGAAGACACGCCCGTGTGTCTACTGGGCCCACGCCTGGGAGTGAAGCGGCCCCCCAGAGTGTTCTTAGCTGGACTTCAGCAGACACTGCCGAGCGGTTCCCCAAAGTGACTGGGGGCACACCTCCACAGCAGCAAGTAAGAGATGGCGTCATCCCATTTCCTCACCACCGCTCAGATTGTTCCCCATTCTGGTGCACAGACCGTGAGAACTCACCAAAGTCGCAGAGGCCTCTTGGAAGTCCATTCTGTGGACCGGTTTTCCGTTTTCTGTTGGCTTGCCTCTTCTTCCCTATCCATCTGACGTTCTTCCATAGTGCAGATATGAGTCCTATGTTGGACATGTGCATTGTGAATATCTCCTCCCAGTCCGCCATCTGCCTTCTCACTCCCCTCGTGGGTTCTTCTGATAAACAGAGGTTCTTATTTTCACTATAATCCACTTCCTCCACTTTCCCAGTTTAGGTCTTGGTTAAGAAATCTGCCTACACTAAGACTGTAAAGATATGCTCCTATGCTTTCTTCTAAAAGCTTCCTTGTTCTCACATTTAGGCCTGTAATCCATCTGAAATTGATTTTTCTGTAAGGTAAAGAGTAGGAATCCATACAGATGTCCAATTGATCTCACTCCATTTATTGGCGAGTCTGTCCTTTCCTCTCTGTGCTGCAGCTTGGGCTGTGTTTCAAACCATTTTTTAGAATGAAACTCCAGCTTATTCACCAATGTTTCCATTAATGCCTTCTTTCTCCTCTAGGCTATAACCCAGGATCCCACGTGATGCTCCGTGGCCAGGCCTCCCCAGCCCTCCGTCTGCTTCAGCGTCTCTGTCTTTGCTTGCTGTTTGTGGCCTGGAAAGTCTCGAAGAGCACAGGCTATGTACCCTGCAGCACGTCCTTGAACCTGAGTTTTCCTGTGGTTTCTCTCGTAATTAGACAGGGCTGTGGGTTTCTGGAGATCATAGTGCGAGAAGTGCTCCGCCCACCACATCACCCCCGAGGGCACGTGATATCACACGGCTGGTCCTTGGTGATGCTGACCTTCATCACTCGGCTACGGTGGAGTCTGCCAAGTTTCCCACGGCACAGTCCCGCTCTTCCTTTCCTGGCCTAGCCTTTGGGAACCAGTGCCTGAGCCTAACCCACCCTTGAGGGTGAATCTTTACCTTCCAGAGGGCAGATCACTTACATACAGGGCTTGAAGTTCTTCTCCAGTGAAGACTTGTCTCTTCTCTCCTATTTGTTTATTCACTCATTTACATCCGTAAAGACTCATGCACGTTTATTTTCTACATCATCACATCTTAAAAATAAACTCAGCATGAGAGCCAGAGTCGGTGTTCAATTAAGACAGAGATGGAGTATAAGGGATCAGATTTAACCTCTTGCTTGAATTAACAATAAAACCAGATAATACATGAACAATTAGAAACAAACATGGTGGATCGACCTATATACATTACTAGGTGTCAAATAGATAGTGAATGAGAACCCACTGTATCGCTCAGGGAACTCTGCTCAATGCCCTGAGATGACTAAATGGGAAGAAACCTGAAAAAGAAGGGATGTCTGTATATGTATGTACAGCTGATTCAGTTTGCTGTGTAGCAGACGCTGATGCACATCGTAAAGCACCTAAGTGTGCGCTAAGCTGCTTCAGTTTCATCTGACTCTTTGCAACTCTACGGACTGACTGTAGCCTGCCAGGCTCCCCTGTCTTTGGGATTCTTCAGGCAAGAATACTAGAGTGGGTAGCCGTGCCCTCTTCCAGGGACTCTTCCCCACCCAGGAGTCAAACCTGCATCTCTCTGCCTCCTGCCCTGGCAGGCACGCTCTTTGCCTGTAGCACCACCTGCGAAGCCCAAAGCAATTATACTGCAATAGAATTAAAAACAACAAAAGTCAAGCATGGTTTTCAAGACACTGGACATCAGGCAATGAAGGGCAGGCATCCCTGAGAGATGGGAAACCAGCGAGCTGCCCCCCCAGCTGCTCCAGCCTGGAGGGCTTCCTGCCAAGGGCAGCACAGAGGGAGGAGGAGCCTCGGGGGCGGCACAGGCCCCGAGGGGAGCAGGCAGTGCCTGCTGACTGCAGCAGGTGGTGTGTGTAGGACAGGGTTTAACAGAGTGACACAGAGAGAAAGGGCAGATTCTCATCAGTGCGTGAGAGCGAGGAAACTACCCAGCTTCAGGGAAGAAGGATCCAAAGAGGCAGCGAGGAAAACACTCAACCCTCACACAGGGCCAGGAATATTACCTGTTCCCAGCAGTCAGCTAAAAGCCTCCTGATTTATGGGGCATTCGATGGTTGTTCTGAAAGGTCACACCCCAGTAACAGGGGAAATTTTCCCTAACTCAGTGATGCTCTGGTCCTGCCTAATAAATGTGAAATAATTCCTGAAAGAACAAAATTGCGTCCAAGTATCATAACTATACGTCAGAACCAAGCTCAAGACCATGTTAAGAATATAAAAATATTTGACACTCAGCAAGGTAAGATTGATAATGTCTGGCACCTAATCAAAAATGACCAGGCATACAAAGAAGCAGAAATTTCAGCCCCAGATGAAGAGGGAAACCAGTCAGTGGAAACCAACTCATAAGTAACATTGATATTAGAATGAATGGAAAAGGACTTGAAAGTAGTCGTTGTAACTGCACATCATAGTTCAAAGTACTAAAGACTGACCATGTTAAGCAGGCACAGGGAAGATACTAAAAAGACCCAAGTTGAAAGTGTAGAGATGGAGGGGGAAAAGATGGCAGAGGAATAGGACGGGAAGACCACTTTCTCCCTCACTATTTCATCAAAAGAACATTTCAACGCTGAGTAAATTCCACAAAACAACTTCTGAATGCTGGCAGAGGACATCAGGCATCCAGCAAAGCAGATCATTGGCTTCAAAAGCAGCGTGATTTTTTTTTTTAAGAATTCTTTTTTAATTTTGTTTTGAAAAATTTTTTTCTTCTTTTTGTCTTCTTTTTTAACTTTCTTAAATTTTTAAGTCCTCTATATCTCTATTTATTATTTTTATAACCTATTATTACTTTTCAAAAAACTCTATTTTTAAAGCAAATGCCGTATATAGTCTTTTTGTGGTGGAGGTTGTTGTCTCTTAATAATTCTGGTGGCTTTTTTTCTTCTTCTTCTTTCCATTAATATTTTATTTTTGAAAATCCAATCTCTACTCCAGATTTTTAATCTTTGCATTTTGGTATTTGTTGCCAATTTTGTACATTTAAAAACCTAATCTTCAGTACCCAATTTTACATGAGAGCGAGATTACGGGCTTGACCACTCTCTCCTCCTTTGGGCTCTCTTTTTCTCCACCAGGTGGCCTCTGTCTCCTCCCTCCTCTTCTCTACCCAACTCTATGAGTGGAGAACTCTCAGGGAACTGGTTACTGGCCGGATCTGTATCCTTCCTTTTCATCTCCCTCTTTTATCCTCCTGGCCACCTCTGTCTACTTCCTCCCTCTCCTCTTCCATGTATAACTCTGTGACCACCTCTGAGAGGTCCAGACTGTGGAACGCACACAAGAAAGTGGTTACGGGATAGCTTGCTCTCTCCTCTTTTGATTCCACCTCATCCCATTCCAGTCACCTCTAACTACCCCCTCCCTCTTCTCTCCTCCAAGTAACTCAGTGATCCTCTAGAGGTGCCCCTCAAGGTGGAGAAACCTATCATCTTTAACCTAGATGTTTTAACATCAGCGCTGTATAGATGGAGAAGTCATGAGGCTATTGTAAAAATAAATCTGAAAACCAGAATCAGGAGGCTTAAGTCCAAATCCTGAGATCATCAGAGAATTCCTGAATACAGGGAACATTATCCAATAAGAGCTCATCAAACGCCTTCATACCTACACTGAAACTGAGCACCACCCAAGGGCCAACAAGTTCCAGAGCAAGACATACCACGCAAATTCTCCAGCAACACAAGAACATGCCCCTGAGCTTCAATATACAGCTCAAAATACTCCAAAACCACTGACGTCTCATAACCCATTACTAGACACTTCACAGCACTCCAGCTCCACCCACCAGAACTCCAACACAAGCCTCCTTAATCAAGAAACCTTGACAAGCCACTGATATAACCCCACACACAGTGAGGAAGCTCAATAATAAAGAGAACTCCACAAATTCCCAGAATATAGAAAGGCCACCCCAAAAGCAGCAATATAACCAAGATGAAGAGACAGAGGAATACCCAGCAGGTAAAGGAACAGGAGACATGCCCACCAAACCAAACAAAAGAGGAAGAGATAGGGAATCTACCTGAGAAAGAATTCCGAATACTGATAGTGAAAATGATCCAAAATCTTGAAATCAAAATGGAATCACAGATAAACAGCCTGGAGTCAAGGATTGAGAAGATGCAAGAAAGGTTTAACAAGGACCTAGAAGAAATAAAAAGAGTCAACATTTAATGAATAATGTAATAAATGAGATCAGAAACACTCTGGAGGCAACAAATAGTAGAATAACAGAGGCAGAAGATAGGATTAGTGAAATAGAAGATAGAATGGCAGAAATAAATGAATCAGAGAGGGAAAAAGAAAGACGAATTAAAAGAAATGAGGACAACCTCAGAGACCTCCAAGACAATATGAAACGCTCCAACATTCGAATTATAGGATCCCAGAAGAAGAAGACAAAAAGAAAGACCATGAGAAAATACTTGAGGAGATAATAGTTGAAAACTTCCCTAAAATAGGGAAGGAAATAATCACCCAAGTCCAAGAAACCCAGAGAGTGCCAAACAGGATAAACCCAAGGCGGAACACCCCAAGACATATATTAATCAAATTAACAAAGACCAAACACAAAGAACAACTATTAAAAGCAGCAAGGAAAAACAACAAATAACACACAAGGGGATCCCCATAAGAATAACTGCAGATCTTTCAATAGAAACTCTTCAGGCCAGGAGGGAATGGCAAGACATACTTAAAGTGATGAAAGATAACAACCTTCAGCCAAGACTACTGTACCCAGCAAGGATCTCATTCAAATATGAAAGAGAAATCAAAAGCTTTACAGACAAGCAAAAGCTGAGAGAATTCAGCACCACCAAACCAGCTCTCCAACAAATACTAAAGGATAGACTTTAGACAGGAAACACAAAAGGAAGTATAAACCTGAACCCAAAACAATAAAGTAAATGGCAACAGGAACATACTTATCAATAATTACCTTAAATGTAAATGGGTTGAATGCCCCAACCAAAAGGCAAAGACTGGCTGAATGGATACAAAAACAAGATCCCTATATATGCTGCCTACGAGAGACTCACCTCAAAACAACGGACACATATAGACTGAAAGTGAAGGGCTGGAAAAAGATATTCCATGCAAATAGAGACCAAAAGAAAGCAGGAGTAGCAATACTCATATCCGATAATATAGACTTTAAAACAAAGGCTGTGAAAAAGAGACAAAGAAGGCCACTACATAATGATTAAAGGATCAATCCAAGAAGAAGATATAACAATTATAAATATACATGCACCCAACATAGGAGCACCGCAATATGTAAGACAATTGCTAACAAGCATGAAAGGGGAAATTAATAATAACACAATAATAGTGCGAGACTTTAATACCCCACTCACACCTATGGACAGATCAACTAAACAGAAAATTAACAAAGAAGCACAAACTTTAAACGATACAATTGACCAGTTAGACCTAATTGATATCTATAGGACATTTCACCCCAAAACAATGAATTTCACCTTCTTCTCAAGTGCACATGGAATCTTTTCCAGGATAGATCACATCCTGGGCCATAACTCTAACCCTGATAAATTCAAAAAAATCAGAAACTATTCCAAGCATCTTCTCTGACCATAATGCACTAAGGTTAGATCTCAACTAGAGGAGAAAAACCATTAAAAATTCCAACATTTGGAGGCTGAACAACACCCTTCTGAATAATCAACAAATCACATAAGAAATCAAAAAGAAATAAAAATATGCATAGAAATGAATGAAAATGAAAACACAACTACACGGAACCTATGGGACACTATAAAAGCAGTGCTAAGAGGAAAGTTCATAGCAATACAGGCATACCTCAAGAAACAAGAAAAAGCCAAATAAATAACCTAACTCTACACCTAAAGCAACTAGAAAAGGAAGAAATAGAGAACCCCAGAGTTAGTAGAAGAAAGAAATCTTAAAAATTAGGGCAGAAATAAATGCAAAAGAAACAAAAGAGACCATAGCAAAAATCAACAAAGCAAAAGCTGGTTCTTTGAAAGGATAAATACAATTGACAAACCATTAGCCAGACTCATCAAGAAACAAAGAGAAAAAAATCAAATCAATAAAATTAGAAATGAAAATGGAGAGATCATGACAGACAACACAGAAATACAAAGAATCATAAGAGACTACTATCAGCAATTATATACCAATACAATGGACAACTTGGAAGAAATGGACAAATTCTTAGAAAAGTACAACTTTCCAAAACTGAACCAGGAAGAAACAGAAAGTCTTAACAGACCCATCACAAGCATGGAAATTGAAACTGTAATCAGAAATCTTCCAGCAAACAAAAGCCCAGGTCCAGACGGCTTCACAGCTGAATTCTACCAAAAGTTTCGAGAAGAGCTAACACCTATCTTACTGAAACTATTCCAGAAAATTGCAGAGGAAGGTAAACTTCCAAACTCATTCTATGAGGCCACCATCACCCTAATTCCAAAACCTGACAAAGACACCACAAAAAGAAAAACTACAGGCCAATATCACTGATGAACATAGATGCAAAAATTCTTAACAAAATTCTAGCAATCAGAATCCAACAACACATTAAAAGTTCATACTCCATGACCAAATGGGCTTTATCCCAGGGATGCAAGGATTCTTCAATATCTGCAAATCAATCAATGTAATTCACCACATTAACAAATTGAAAAATAAAAGCCATATGATTATCTCAATAGATGCAGAGAAGGCCTTTGACAAAATTCAACATCCATTTATGATAAAAACTCTCCAGAAAGCAGGAATAGAAGGAACATACCTCGACATAATAAAAGCTATATATGACAAACCCACAGCAAACATTATCCTCAATGGTGAAAAACTGAAAGCATTTCCCCTAAAGTCAGGAACAAGACAAGGGTGCCCACTTTCACCGCTACTATTCAATCTAGTTCTGGAAGTTTTGGCCACAGCAATCAGAGCAGAAAAAGAAATAAAAGGAATCCAGATTGGAAAAGAAGAAGTAAAACTCTCACTGTCTGCAGATGACATGATCCTCTACATAGAAAACCCTAAAGACTCGACCAGAAAACTACTAGAGCTAATCAATGAATATAGTAAAGTTGCAGGATATAAAATCAACACTCAGAAATCCCTTGCATTCCTATACACTAATAATGAGAAAGTAGAAAAGGAAGTTAAGGAAACAATTCCATTCACCATTGCAACGAAAAAGAAGAAAATACTTAGGAATATTCCTGCCTAAAGAAACTAAAGACCTATATATCAAAAACTATAAAACACTGATGAAAGAAATCAAAGAGGACACTAATAGATGGAGAAATATACCATGCTCATGGGTCAGAAGAGTCAATATAGTGAAAATGAGTATACTACCCAAAGCAATGTACAGATTAAATGCAATTCCTATCAAGCTACCAGCAGTATTTTTCACAGAACTAGAACAAACAATCTCAAGATTTGTATGGAAATACAAAAAACCTCGAATAGCAAAAGCCATCTTGAGAAAGAAGAATGGAACTGGAAGAATCAACTTGCCTGACTTCAGGCTCTACTACAAAGCCACAGTCATCAAGACAGTATGGTACTGGCACAAAGACAGAAATATAGATCAATGGAACAAAACAGAAAGCCCAGAGATAAATCCACACACCTATGGACACCTTATCTTCGACAAAGGAGGCAAGAATATCCAATGGAGTAAAGACAATCCCTTTAACAAGTGGTGCTGGGAAAACTGGTCAACCACTTGTAAAAGAATGAAACTAGATCACTTTCTAACACCATACACAAAAATAAACTCAAAATGGATTAAAGATCTAAACGTAAGACCAGAAACAATAAAACTCCTAGAAGAGAACATAGGCAAAACACTCTCCGACATAAATCACAGCAGGATCCTCTATGATCCACCTCCCAGTATACTGGAAATAAAAGCAAAAATAAACAAATGGGATCTAATTAAAATTAAAAGCTTCTGCACAACAAAGGAAACTATAAACAAGGTGAAAAGACAGCCTTCTGAATGGGAGAAAACAACAGCAAATGAAGCAACTGACAAACAACTAATCTCAAAGATATATAAGCAACTTATGCAGCTCAACTCCAGAAAAATAAACAATCCAATCAAAAAATGGGCCAAAGAACTAAATAGGCATTTCTCCAAAGAAGACATACGGATGGCTAACAAACACATGAAAAGATGCTCAACATCACTCATTATCAGAGAAATGCAATTCAAGACCACAATGAGGTACCATTTCACACCAGTCAGAATGGCTGCGATCCAAAAGTCTACAAGCAATAAATGCTGGAGAGGGTGTGGAGAAAAGGGAACCCTCTTACACTGCTGGTGGGAATGCAAACTAGTACAGCCATTATGGAAAACAGTGTGGAGATTCCTTAAAAATTGCAAATAGAACTGCCTTATGACCCAGCAATCCCCCTGCTGGGCATACACACTGAGGAAACCAGAACTGAAAGAGACACATGTACCCCAACGTTCATTGCAGCACTGTTTATAATAGCCAGGTCATGGAAACAACCTAGATGTCCATCAGCAGATGAATGGATAAGAAAGCTGTGGTACATATACACACGGGAGTATTATTCAGCCCTTAAAAAGAATAAATTTGACTCAGTTCTAATGAGATGGATGAAACTGGAGCCGATTATACAGAGTGAAGTAAGCCAGAAAGAAAAACACCAATACAGTATACTGACACATATATATGGAATTTAGAAAGATGGCAACGATGACCCTGTATGTGAGACAACAAAAGAGACTCAGAGGTATAGAACGGACTTTTGGCCTCTGAGGGAGAGGGAGAGGGTGGGATGATTTGGGAGAATGGCATTGAAACATGTATACTATCATATAAGAAACAAAGCGCCAGTCTATGTTCAATACAGGATACAGGATGCACGGGGCTGGTGCACGGGATGATCCAGGGAGATGGTGTGGGGTGGGAGGTGGGAGGGGGCTTCGGCATTGGGAGATCGTGTACACATGTGGCTGATTCATGTCAATGTATGGCAAAACAAATACAGTATTGTAAAGTAGAATAAAGTATTAAAAAAAAAAAAAAAAAAAGTGTAGAGATGAAATCTACAGTGCAGGAGATAAAAAATGTACTAAATGGGATTTATGGTAGGTTAGAACTTGTAGAAGAAAATATTAAAATATTAGAGATTGTGAGAATATGGCAATAGAAACTAAATTAGAATGTATAGAGGAAAAGACATAAAATATGACAGAGCATCAGTGGACTGCAGGAAAGCTCTCAGCAGCCTGAGACAGATGCTCTTGGGATCCCCACAGAGGGGAGACAGGGAAGCACATTTGAAAAAACAATGGCTGAACTTTTTGCAAATTTCATGGAAACCAAAAACCCACAGATCCAAGAAGTTCAATGAACCCCAAGTTAAAGAAATAAGACAACTCTAAGATGCACAGTTGTGAAATTGTTCACAACTATCAGTAAAGAGAAAATCTGAAGAGCAGCCAGATAAAAGTCATATACCTACAGAACAAAGAGGAAGATGACAGCAGGTTCACCGCGAGAGCAGACAGCCAGGCCAGAAGTCAGGAGGGCAGCATTTTTAAAATAATAAAAAGAAAAGTATAATCCTTGATTTTTACATCAAGTGAAGACAGCTTTTGCAAATGAAGACAAGAGAAAATTTTTTTTCTGACATTTGAAAGCTGAAAGAATTCACCACCATGAAATGAATTTATAGGAAACTCCTTCACTAATAAGTAAGTTTAGCAAGACTGCAAAATATAAGATGCATGCACAAAATGAACGTCGTTACTATATACTAGCAATGACCTCTGGAGTTAAAGTTTAAAAACACCGTTTACAAAAGCAGCAAAAATATAAGATACATAAGAATAACAATATAGGTGAGATACTCTACTCTGAAAACTATAAAATTCTGATTAAAGAAATCAAAAAAGGCCTAACGAAATGGGAAGATATACACTGGTACTAGATTGAAAGACTGACATACTAAAGATTTTCATCTCCCCAAAATGATCAATAGGTTTATATACGATTGCTATTAAAATGCCAGCAGAAATTTTGTGGCCTGTTCTAACATTTATATAAGAAAGCAAAGGGACAGGAATAGCTAAAAACATTTTCAAAAGAGAACATAATTAGAGGAACTGCACTACCTGATTTTAATACTTAAAGACTGACTCTGGAGCTATAGTGAGGAAGATGGCATCCTACTGACATGGCTGGTTGAGTCACTGAGTCGTGTCCAACTCTTGCGACCCCATGGACTGTAGCCCACCAGGCTCTCTGTCCGTGAGATTCTCCGGGCAAGAATACTGGAGTAGGGTGCCATTTCCTTCTCCTATTGATATCAAGATATTCAAATAGACCCATGGAACGGAATAGAGTCTAGGCTCAAACCCTTACATAGACGAACCACCGCTTTCTGTTTTGACAAAGGTGCAAGGAAGATGAACCTTTACTATGTAGAAACACAACATTTTAAGGTTAAAATTCAGAAACAAATAGAGAATTCAAATAGAGAAGGCAATGATTTTCAGTAGACATGACCAATAGCTCGTGGTGCTGCAATTTACACCGTGTGTACAAGCGCAAAGTGAAAGGTGAACAACCCCAAAGAAACTCACGCCAAGAACCAAGACAGGCAATTCTCAGATAAAAGAAATCCAAAGGTTTATCGAATGCATGAAAGGATGCTCAGCCTTATTCAAAATTAGTGGTGTTTCCCTGGTGGCTCAGGCAGTAAAGCATCTCCTGCAATTCAGGAGACCCAGGTTCAATCCCTGGGTCGGGGAAGATCTCCCGGAGAAGGGAATGGCTAGCCACTCCAGTGTTCCTGCCTGGAAAAGTCCACAAACAGAGGAGACTGGCGGGCTGCGGTCCAGGGGGTCGCAAAGAGTTGGACACGACTGAAGCGACTTTTCTTTTTCACTGAATACATGAAAGGAAGCTCAGAAGTATGCAAAAGTAATGGAGTTCAACAAAAATAAGACAGATCCACCACTTTTCAGCCATTTGATTGCGAGGCATGAGACGTGCTGCGAGCTGCCGGCGACACAGGAAGGCAACAGGTGCCGCCTTGGGCAGGGTGTCGGTCGGGGCAGACAGTCCATGCATCCAAGAACACTGTCCGGAGAAAATCTGGATGTAACGGAAACATCATAGCAGAGTGTTTCAAAGTTGAGTTCGGGTTTAAGAATATATATATAAACTAAGCTGCTGCTGCTGCTAAGTCACTTCAGTCGTGTCCGACTCTGTGCGACCCATAGACGGCAGCCCTCCAGGCTCTCCCGTCCCTGGGATTCTCCAGGCAACAACACTGGAGTGGGTTGCCATTTCCTTCTCCAATGCATGAAAGTGAAAAGTGAAAATGAAGTTGCCCAGTCATGTCTGACTCTTAGCAACCCCATGGACTGCAGCCCACCAGGCTCCTCCATCCATGGGATTTTCCAGGCAAGAGTACTGGAGTGGGGTGCCATTGCTTTCTATAAATGCAAATTTATCATACTTTACAAAATAAAGTTTATAAGGAAACTATGTCCTCATTTTTCAGAGAGGGTTTTCAAGCAGGATTCTTCTAAACAAATATTGCAAGGGTTCAGCGAGAGGCCTTTCCTTTCTCCAGAGCAGGAGCACAGCTGGAAGCTGACCCACCTTGAAAGGCTCTGTCACTCCCCCAAGCCCTCTCCACCTGCTCCCCCGTGTCTCCAAGTGTGCGGATGGGTCCCTCCCCCACAATCCAGAAACCAGCTCTCATCTGTCAGTGGGATCCACCTTCCTGCTGTCTCTTCCCACTTAACTTGCTCTCTCCTCTCTTTCCAAATCTGTCTCCTTCCCAAGCTCTCTGATATTTCCTCCCTGCATTCGGCCTTTCAGGTTAGTTGCGGCGGTTTTCATCTCTAGGGGTTTTGCTGGCTTGGTCACCAAGCTCCTGTCTTCAGCAGTGCTCACTTCCCTGCCCACATTCCCAGGTGGCTCAAGTGGGAAAGAATCCATCAGCCATACAGGTGATGCAAGATACACGGGTTCAGTCCCTGAGTGCGGAAGATCCCCTGGAGAAGGAGACGGCAACCTACTGCAATATTCTTGCCTGGAGAATCCCATGGACAGAGGAGCCTCGCGGGCTACAGTCCATGGGGTCGCCAAGAGCTGGACAGGACTGAGCACACACACATTTCAAATCAATTTTGTGTTTTAAATTAAATTGCCTCTTACACCAAGCACACAACACATGTGTTTCCAATCCCTGCCTGCCAGTGCCCCACATCTGAAGTCTGTAGGAAGGTGCTGCTGTGCGTGTGTTTGTGTGCACACGCATGTGTGTGCATACGTCTCTACCCAGTGGTATTCTGTCTTTGTGTGCTTATGGGTCACTCACTGTGCAACTCCTGAGGATGGCTTTGTGGATGTACAATATGGAGAATATTGCATTTTTTCAGCCAGGACCTTCCAGCCCCGTGAACCTGGGACCATGTCTAAAAATAAAGAGTCAGCTACAGGGCTGTGTGTTGTGTTAGTCCCCCAGTCGTGTCCGACTCTTTGCGACCCCATGAACTGTAGCCCGCCAGGCTTCTCTGTTCATGGGATTCTCCAGGCAAGAATACAGGAGTAGGTTGCCATTTCCTCCTCCAACAGTGCTGTAGGACTCTACAAAAATGCACGTTCACACCATAAACCTTCTACAAGAAGTTTTAAATATAAATTTTCAGAGGGACTTATATTTTCCCCCTCCCCAGAACCACAGTTGATATGACAAGCATCTGTTTCTTCGTGTCCAACTCTCTGTGACCCCATGGAATACAGCACACCATTTCTGTCCTCCACTGTCTCCCGGAGTTTGGTCAGACTCATGTCCACCAAGTCGGTAGTGCCATCCAACCATCTCATCCTCTGTCGTCCCCTTCTCCTCCTGCCTTCAATCTTTCCCAGCCTCAGGGTCTTTTACAGTGAGTGGGCTCTTTGCATCAGGTGGCCAAAGTATTGTTGTTTCAGCTTCAGCATCAGTCCTTCCTAAGAATATTCAGGATTGATTTCCTCTGCGTTTTCTTGGCTGTCTCTCAGAATCACACTGCTGTTGGCCTTTCTCAACTCTGGCCTCAGATCCGAGTGGAGGAGTTTGGGGCCGTTCCCCTCTGTTGCTCTGTCTCTCTCCTCCCTCCCCTCCTGCCTTTTTCCTGCGCTCGCCTCTGCCGTCTGAGGACGGGCCTCCACTCCACCTGCAGTGCATCCAGTTCCTGGTCTTACGCAGGATCATGTGCTGGGCTGGCAAGGACACTGGAGAAAGGACAGGCTCATCTGAGATGCTGGCGGGTGCCAGGCTCAGATCCCAGCCGCGCAGCTCTGCCTGTTGCCATGTCCCCGGGCCTGAGCTCCACTCTGACTAGGTTGCTGGATCCTAGAGCAAGTCTTGTTCCATCGGGTCCCTCCCCACCCTTGGCTATAGCCTGGCTCTCTCTCCAGTCTCATATTCTGGCCTCGTTACTCGGTGGGTGCCAAGCCTCATCCGCCTGTGTGGACCTGGAGACCAGCAGCCCTCGATCACTCCCCTCAACAGCCACACGCCCCCAGCCTGCTCCTGAAATGAAGCCGCACAGGTGTGTCTCTGGGTTTCAGAGGTGATGTCTCTACATTTTCTCTGTTCACACCTTGTCCGCTACTTCTGTGAGTGCAGAGCGAAGGGAGTTGTGGAAGCACAAACACCTGGTCCTGTCCTGGCAGAAAATCCCTGTGATTGCTTTTCAACGATAGGATTTTATTTGAATTATGTTTTTGTCTTTTATTCAGAACTTTTCCAGCAAAAACAGATTGTGAGACTATAACGCAAAAATATGAATGCTTATTTTTGTAGAATTAAGTTTTTGTTTGTCATTGTTTAGTTGCTGAGTCACGTTTGATTCTTTGCAACCCCGTGGACTGTAGCTCGCCAAGCTCCTCTGTCCACGGAATTCTCCAGGCAAGAACACTGGAGTGGGTTGCCATTTGCTTCTCCAGATGACCTTCCCGACCCAGGGACTGAACTCGCATCTCCTTCATTGGCAGGAGGATTCTTTACCACTGAGCCACACAAGGAAGCCTTGAAAAGTAATATAGAATCAGTGCAAAATGAATGGATAATAATAGGAATTATACTTGTGTATGGATGGAACCTGAGAGAGAACTTACAAAAGGAAGAAAAATTCGTGGGCGTTATAGGATTCTGGGTAAATTTCTCTTTGATTTTTACTGTGTCTAAAATGCCAGTAATTCCAGAGTATGGGATAGTTGGGTAGGCTGAAGAGTGAAGTAAGAATTGTATTTAATATCCAGGTGATTTTCTTTTCTAACTGCAAGACACGGGTCAAAGTCTACAGACTAAATGGATTACCAATTAGAAAAAAATCCTTGTATTTATAATGACAAAGGGGTAAACAAAAACTTTAGCCTTTGAAAGAGCAGAGGCTTTCTAAACCAAGGGGGAAGTGAGGTCACAGAATCCTGGTTAAGCCTCAGCACTGGGCATACTCTGTGCTGGTGTGTTGTGGCCACAGGCCAAGGAGCCCCGGCCACCTCAGGAGACTGGAGGAGGCGAAGGACCCTCCCTCGAGCCCCCGGGGAGCACGACTGATGCCTTGCTTTAGGACTTCTGGCTCCAGACCAGGAGAAAACACAGTTCTGGGAGCAGGTGGGGCCGCTTGCACATACAGTAGCCGCGGGGAGGTTTTGTCCGGCTCTGCATCCCTGCTCCCCGGGCCTTTGTTGGTTAGACATAACCACCCAGCGGCCCTGCTAGGGACTGTGAGCTGCCTCCCCCGTGGTGGGGTTTGGGTTGGAAGCAGCCAGGGAAAAGGACTCGAGAAGGGTCATGACTGCTTTGGCTCTAAGGAAATGTGGCAGCCTCTTCGGGATGGAAGGGTGAGGCAGGAGCCTGGCACTGTGCCCAGGCCTGCCAGGGGCTCTCGGTCACCTTCGCAGGCCACCTGGCCTCAGATCCGCCCCCAGAAGGAGCGGGATGCGGCCCCGGTCCCCACGGCCGAGGAGGGGCCTGCCTCTGAGGGGTCAGCCAGTCCCTGGGGGACGGGGCCGCGGGGGAGCTTTGCTTCCAACCTCGGAGCCACAGCCACAGGCTGACCTCGCTCCAACCCCACCAACTCACGACATGTTTTTCTGAAGGCGGTAGGCAAAGCATCTTCTTTTAAGACTTTGATTAAGAAGCTGTTCTCTTCGGGCACCTTCCAAGGGCCCGGCAAGGAGGGCAGGAAGGTGTTTATTCTCACGAAGGAAATGGGCTGCAAGCAGAAGCGTTCCCTGCGGTCTATTCACACCACAAAAATTAATGAGCATTAGTGAGCTCCTTTAGTGTAAGGAGGAAAAAGATGCAGACCATGATTTAATGGGGGATTTTGCTCTCAGTGCTAGTCTCCACCATAACAAAGAGGACCGTCCTTATTATTCAGAAAGCAGCTGGACTCAGAAGGAGAAGGCTCTATAAACAGCCATTAGCATCTTAATTACACGATCATTCAAAAGACAGTTCCCCTGGAAAAGAAAAAAACAAAACAAAACTTCGGCCCATAAATCTCTTGCTCTCAAAGTCCAAGAAGTGAAACAGCCTCCTGAGAACATGTTCCAGGCTGGGTGGGAGCAAAGGGGTCTTCACGGCATGGAAGGGGCTGGTGCCCAGGGTGCATCCTCTCCAAGGGAGGTGGGCGGTGCAAGAGGCAGCCTGGATTCCCCAAGCTTGGGTCTCTGGGCCCAGCCTCTCAGGGCAGGAAGCTTTCATTGGAAGTGGGCAACCTCATTCAAACCCACTCCTTCCTAAAGGGAAATGTATTTGCACAATTGAAAAGAGAGAGAGAGAGAGAGAAAGGCTGTCTCTCTTTCCAGGCTGAGTCTGGCTTTGAAGACTGAAGGCTGATCACCACCTGCTATGGCCCCTCCATGCCCCCAGCATGGGCTTGGTGACATGGTCCCGGGAACTCCTCTCCACAGCCCTGGGTGTGTGTGTGTGTCTCACACGAGTGGACAACTTCTTTCCCAATAATTTCTTCAAAAACCCTAGAACTGACTGGTATAGGAATCAATCACTGGTTTGTGGGGAGTTCTGCCAGCTTTGGGTTAAGGTCACAGACCAGCCCCTCCCAAATCCATGGGCAAAGACAAGGGGATCTTCCCCTTGGGAGAATGCAGCGTGTCTGGCACTGTCAGAAGTAGGGGGCAGACCCTGAGGAAAGCATAATTGAAGAAAAGACACACTCACCCCAGTGTTCATCACAGCATTATCTACAATAGCTAGGACATGGAAGCATCTGTCCCTCAACAGATGAATGGGTAAGAAAGCTGCGATGCACACACACAGTGGAGCACTACTCAGCCATAAAAAGGGATGCATTTGACTCAGTTTGAATAAGGCGGAAAACTTCAGAGACTATTACACAGAGTGAAGTATGTCAGAAAGAGAAAGACAAATATCATGTTCATAACATTGTACAGGAGGTGGTGATCAAGACCATCCCCAAGAAAAAGAAAGGCAAAAGGCAAAGGGCTATATGAGGAGGACTTACAAACAGCTGAGAAAAGAAGAGAAGCTAAAAGCAAAGGAGAAAGGAAAAGAATACCCATTTGGAGGCAGAGTTCCAAAGAACAGCAAGGAGAGATAAGAAAGCCTTCCTAGGCAAACAATGCAAAGAAATAGAGGAACACAACAGAACGGGAAAGACTAGAGATCTCTTCAAGAAAATTAGAGATACCAAGGGAACATTTCAGGCAAAGATGGGCTCAATAAAGGACAGAAATGGTATGGACCTAACAGAAACAGAAAATGTTGAGAGGAAATGGTTAGAATACACAGAAGAACTATACAAAAAAATCTTCATGACCCAGAAAACCACGATGGTGTGATCACTCATCTTAGAGCCAGACATCTTAGAATGCAAAGTCAAGTGGGCCTTAGGAAGCATCACTATGAACAAAGCTAGTGGAGGTGATCAAATTCCAACTGAGCTATTTCAAATTCTAAAAGATGACGCTGTGAACGTGCTGCACTCAATATGCCAGCATATTTGGAAAACTCAGCGGTGGCCACAGGACAGGGAAAGGTAAGTGTTCATTTCAATCCCAAAGAATGGCAATGCCAAAGAATGTTCAAACTACTGCACAATTGCATTCATCTCACACGCTAGCAAAGTAATGCTCAAAATTCTCCAAGCCAGGCTTCAACGGTATGTGAACCATAAGCTTCCAGATGTTCAAGCTGGATTTAGAAAAGGCAGAGGAACCAGAGGTCAAATTGCCAAAATCTGTTGGATCACAGAAAAAGCAAGAGAGTTCCAGAAAAACATCTACTTCTGCTTTACTGACTATGCTAAAGCCTTTGACTGTGTGGATCACAACAAACTGTGGAAAATTCTTTAAGAGATGGTAATACCAAACCACCTGACCTGCCTCCTGAGAAATCTGTATGCAGGTCAAGAAGCAACAATTAGAACCAGACATGGAGCAATGAACTGGTTCCAAACTGGGAAAGGAGTATGTCAAGGCTGTATATTGTCACCCTGCTTATTTAACTTATATGCAGAGTACTTCATGCGAAATGCCAGGCTGGATAAAGCACAAGCTGGAATCAAGATTGCTGGGAGATATATCAATAACCTCAGCTATGCAGATGACACCACCCTTATGGCAGAAAGTAAGGAAGAACTAAAGAGCCTTTTGATGAAGGTGAAAGAGGAGAGTGAAAAAGCTTGCTTAAAACTCAACATTCAGAAAACTAAGATCATGGCATCCGGTCCCATCACTTGATGGCAAATAGATGGAGAGTCAATGGAAACAGTAAGGGGCTTTATTTTCTTGGGCTTCAATATCACTTCAGATGGTGAGTGCAGCCATGAAATTAAAAGATGCTTGCTCCTTGGAAGGAAAACTATGACCAACCTAAACAGCATATTAAAAAGCAGAGACATTACTTTTCCAACAAAGGTTTGTCTAGTCCCATGGATAGAGGAGACTGGCAGGCTATAGCTCATGGGGTTGCAAAGAGTTGAACACAACTGAGTGACTAAGCATAGCCTAGTCAAAGGTTTGGTTTTTCCAGTAGTCATGTACAGATGTGAGAGCTGGACCATAAAGAAGGCTAAGCACCAAAGAATTGATGATTCTGAGCTGGGTGTTGGAGAAGACTCTTGAGATTCCCTTGGACTACAAGGAGATCAAATCAGTCCATCCCAAAGGAAATCAATCCTGAATATTCACTGGAAGTACTGATGCTGAAGCTGAAGCTCCAATTTTGGCCACCAGAAGCGAAGAGCTGACTCACTGGAAAAGACCTTGATGCTGGGAAAGACTGAAGGCAGGAGGAAAAGGGGATGACAGAGGATGAGATGTTTGGATGGTATCACCGACTCGATGGATGTGAGTTTGAGTAAGCTCTGGGAGATGGTGAAGGACAGGGAAGCCTGGTGGGCTGCAGGCCTCGGGGTTGCAAAGAGCCAGACACGACTGAGTGACTAAAAACAACAACAAAACAAAAATACGGGCTCTAGGAAGCTGGTAGTGATGAGCGCAGGGCAGCGTGGAGATGCAGGCTCAGGACAGGCTTGTGGGAGGGGCAGGCAAGGGAGGAAGAGGGTGTGGCAGGTGAGAGAGCGGCACTGCAACACCCATTATCACCTGCGAGACCAGAGGCCTGCGGGGCTCAGCTAGGAGGCAGCCAGCTCAGAGCCGGTGCAGCGACAGCCCGGGGCGGGGGAGGGTGGGAGGTGGGGGAGGCTCCGAAGGGAGGGGACACAGGGCTGGTTCCTGTTGACGCATAGCAGAGCGACACCATGTTGTAAAGCAATCACCTTCCAATTAAAAACTTAAAAACCAATAAGTAGGAGGCAGGATTGGACAGCAAGGGGACGCCGTCCACCGCAGGGTGGAAAGGCCTCCGGGAGGCACTCAGAGCGGCGGCTCTGGGCCTTTCCACGTTCAGCATCGCAGGGCCGCTCCAGGCTCAGAAAGTAAAAGCTGCCCTGTCCAAGGGGATGGACCCTTGGCCCTCGGCCGGCTGAGTCCCCTCCCCGTCCGCCCGTCTGCAGGGGCCGAGGCCCTTCCCTGAACTCCCTGGGCTCTGAGAAGCAGGATGAAGCTGGTAACAAACACATCCCTGCCTCCGTCGTAGCACAGATAAATGACAGAGAGGGAGGGCACCCCAGTCTGTGTGAGAGAAAAGGGCCTGGCACTCAGGTCCCGGACACCCCCACCGGGAGGCCACTCTGGAGCAGTCAGCTGGGACATCCCCCAGCTGGGCCCTAAGGCCCGAAGCTGGGGGAGTCTGGAAGCTGGTGGCGGAGCTGGGGGTCTCTTTTATCACGTCAAAGAGGAAAAACCACCAACTGGGTCTCTCCGTGAGTTTGTTACAGATTCCACATGCGCGTGAGACCGTACCGCACACATCTGCCTCTGTCTGACTTATTGCACTGAGCAAGATGCCCTCTATCCACGCGGCTGCAAATGGCAAGATGTCCTCTCTCGTGGCTGAATAACATTCCATTGTACGTATGTACGAGGATTCCCAGATGGCACATGGTAAAGAATCCGCCCGAAATACGAGATGCAGGTTTGATCCCTGGGTCAAGAAGATCCTTGGAGCAGGGCATGGCAACTCACTCCAGTGTTCTAGCCTAGAGAATCTCAGGGACAGAGGAGCCTGGCATGCTGCAGTCCATGGGGTTGCAAAGAGTCACATACAACTGAAACGATTAAAACAACAAAACGTATTTGATTTACAACGTTGTGTTCATTTCAGGTATACAGCGAACATGCGAACATATCCAGGCTTCCCTAGTGACTCAGAGAATAAAGAATCTACCTGCAATGTAGGAGACCTGGGTTGATCCTAGCTCAGGAAGATCCCCTGGAGAAGGGAAAGACCGCTCACTCCAGTGTTCTTGCCTGGAGAACCCCATGGACAGAGGAGCCTGGTGGCCGCAGTCCGTGGGGTCGCAGAGCGGCAGACACGGCTGAGCGCCAGCACTGACTGTGTTCCACATCCTCTCTGTCCATCCGTCCACCAGGGACACTGAGGTTGCTCCCATGTCTTGACTATGAATAATTCTGCAATGAGAGCGAAGATGCAGGTATCTCTTTAAGATGCTGATTTCGGCTCCTTGCATACATACTCTGACGCAGGATTGCTGGATCGTACGGTAGTTCTGTTTCTAACTTTTTGAGGAAGCTCTTTATTAACCAACCTT